>DVYC01000021.1:0-12024 GCA_018235905.1 Apodemia chisosensis | reverse complement strand
TTCTAAGGCGTTCGACACAGTGTCCCACAAGGCGCTGCTAGAGCTACTTAGAGCGAGGGGACTGCCCAAGCAGTTCTGTGACTACGTCTCCCGGCTGTACGGGTCGGCATCCACGGTGTTGTCGGTCGGTGCAGACAGGAGCACACCTGTTTCAGTGGGAGGAGGGGTGCGTCAAGGGGATCCGTTGTCCCCGGTTCTATTCAACATGGTGATGGACGTAGTTCTTGCGTCGCTGCCTAGATCGGTTGGTTACAGGCTGGAAGGTGAGCTGGTCTCTGCTCTGGCCTACGCCGACGATCTCGTCCTGCTTGCAGGCTCTAAGGCGGGGATGCAGGAATCCATCGACTGTGTGGGTAGAATCGGTGGGATGATGGGTCTCAAGCTGAATCTGGGCAAAAGTGCCGTCTTGTCGATGGTGCCGGACGGTCATCGCAAGAAACACCACTACCTAACGGAACGTACGTTCCGGGTAGGCCAAAAGAAACTGAGGCAGATCTCTTGCGTGGAAAGATGGCGCTATCTTGGTATAGACTTTAAGTCTGCTGGATGCGAGGTGTTAGAGCAAGACATCGCAGTGGCACTGTCCAACATCACGAAGGCCCCACTGAAGCCGCAGCAGCGGCTTGAGATAGTGCGCGGCCATCTGATTCCGAAATTCCTGCACGGCTTCGTGTTGGGTAGGATATCGGACGACAGACTGCGAATGCTCGACATCCAGATCCGGGGCGCAGTGAGGAGATGGTTGAGGTTGCCACATGACGTACCTACCGGGTACTTCCATGCGGCGGTTAAGGACGGCGGCCTGGGGTTGCCCTCGTTGCGGACGGCCATACCGGATCTCGTTCTACGTAGATTCGGGGCTCTAGCGACGTCAGGGTGGCCGGCAGCCAGAGCCGCCGCCAAATCCGTAAGGATTCGTAACAAACTGCGATGGGCCGGAAAACAGGTGCGGAAGTTCTCGAAGGAGGACCCCCGAACACACTCGCAGAGTGTGCGACACTTTTGGAGCGACTCGCTGCACACTTCGGTGGATGGGTTCGAACTCCGCGAATCCGGAAGCGCCCCGGAGTCCACTAGGTGGCTACGGGAACGGAGTGAGCAGTGCAGCGGCCGAGACTTCGTGCAGTTCGTGCATACGCACATTAACAGCTTGCCCTCTCGTGTAAGAGCGAGCAGGGGCAGAAGGAATGATAGGGAGGAGGGGATCGGGTGTCGTGCGGGATGCGCGTCAACCGAGACCACGACTCACATCATCCAGCAGTGCTTCCGGACGCATGGCGGTCGCATTCAGCGCCACGACTGTGTCGTCGGAGTGATTGCGAAAGCAATGACGGATTCGGGGTGGACCGTCGAGACGGAACCGAAAATCATAACCTCACACGGGCTCAGGAAGCCGGATATCATTGCCAGGAGGGAAGGCAAAGGTGTCATAGTGGACGCTCAGGTGGTCTCGGGCCAGCGCTCGCTTGACGAGTCTCACAGAAACAAACGTCGCAAGTACGGGAGTGATAGTGAGCTTGTTGGGCTTGTCGCCGGTAGACTAGGGCTACCCGCTGGGAGTGTCTCTTGCACCTCTTGCACGATCTCATGGCGTGGTATATGGAGCGGTGCATCCGTTAAGGAGCTAAAATCCCTCCTTGGGCTGAAGAGCTCAACATTATCGTCCATTCCACCTATCGTCCTACGTGATTCGCACATGAATTGGACGAGGTTCAATCAAATGACCGCCGTTGCGGGGCGGTCGCCGTAGGCTGCACTCGGGGCCTGTGGTCAAGGGTTATGCAGTACCCGACGGGCTGTGGACCAGTGACGGCGGTAAACGCTGTCGCAGATCGAACTCCCCACAAGGATTCTCCCAGCAGCTCGCACTTCCACCAAACTGCAAAATGTCTCTGCTGGATACGAGAGGTGGGGACCTCGGGTCTATCTCGTATGACGCCATAATGATTAATACCGGCCCCCCGGGGTCGGGTCACTAAGATCGAAGGCATTATGGAGAGAACCTCCATTGCGGAGATGTGAAATTAGCCAAATGCCTCGTCATCTAATTAGTGACGCGCATGAATGGATTAACGAGATTCCCGCTGTCCCTATCTACTCTACTCGTTCGCCAGCACTCTTGCCGGACGGACGCAGTTGTGTGCGCTCCCGTTACGAAAAATAAATTTTTTGGTTTTTTCGGGAATTTTCGCAGTTTTTCTTCTTTTATTAAGTTGTTTATTTGCTAAGTTAAGTTTTGATATACAGTTTGTTGCATTTTCATTAATATTTAATCAGTTTCTAGTGTTTTAAGTGTGGACCTGAATGGCGAATTCTCAAGTGGGAATATCAGCGAAAGGACGCAGTATAACCCGATAAGTATCGTTTAGTTGTAGTTATTTATTATTTATTTTTCGCTTTTATGTACTTTTTTATTAGTTTTCATAATATTTAGTAATTTTAATTATTTGCATAACCTTAAACCACGTGCTTGAGGACCACGTGCTTTCATTGACATTTTGTGTGACGTGTGTGACGTGTGTGACGTGCGTGACGTACGCTGGACGGCGCGCGTCATAGACATAGACTCAGACAGTGACAGTGACGTGTGTCATGTATATGTGTTGTCAGCTTATATACGCGAACACCCCAAAACTGTTGTAATCCTTGTTTTATTTTGTGTACTCAGACTATTTAATTGAACATTCTTCCAACTTATACCTGAACTTTTTTGGGTTGTTTTATAACCTTTACAAGAACACCTACGGGTGTTCTTGTAAACCGTAATGGGTGACAAAGAAAATACTCCCGTACAGGGTAAGGGTAGGATGAACAAGGAGTTAGTTGAAATCCTCAGGAAAAGGAGTGAGGAGCGTATAGCTGAGGAGCAGGCTATGTTGCGTCGGCTGGATGAGGAGGTAGCTGATGCAGAGATGGCCTTCCGGCCGCGACTTTCCCTGGCCAGAACACCACCCGGGGGCTTAGGACCAGCGATGCCTATGTCAGCATCGGATATTGAGGAGCAAACGCGTTGTGAAACGTCAACGGAGTCAGAAGTGTCGGCTGATGTCGCTGAGTGGCATGGAATGGGCAAAAAAGGGAGATCCAAGCGGCCGCTCACATCCCCGGATGAAGTTCAGGAGTCGACCCGGCCCAGACTCATGAGGAGCACAGCGATGGAGGAGGTGCCACCTGTAGCTGGTATACTGTCGGCGCAACCCCGCCCCTGCCCTAGTGCCGGAAGAGAGGGCCCTATCCCCGAAGGAGCAGAAGAGACAACCGTCACAAGTGACCTTAAGCGGGCCTCGCATGAGGACCTAGTCTACATGTCGGCGAGAGCGAGTCATGGCATTATGCAGGCGGTGCGGGCTAAAACGTCCAAGCTCAATAAGGACGAGATTGCGACCATCGGACTGCATACAGATAAAATGTCGTCGATTGTAATGGCGCTATCTGCGAGACTTGCCAAGGCAGAGTCTGATTTAGCGAAGGCGGAGGGGAGAATCCTTGCCGGGGGAAGTCAAATCCCCCCCGTATGTGTGGGGACACATGTGGCGGCAACACAATACGCAACAATATTGAAAGTAGGTAAAGGGAGTACCAAACCAAAACCGATGAACCAGGGAAAGGCAATCGCAGTATACCCCGTAGAATCTACGACGGAAGAAGGGGCGTTGAAAACAGCGGATGAAACCAAGGCACTTCTCCAGCGAACTGTAAATCCGCAGACCCTGGGAGTGAAAATTGATAAAATTATCAAGGTTGGAAATGCAGGAGTCTTGATCCGTACGGCCGAACCTGGGGCGGCTGAAGCAATAAAGAAGGCCATTCCACCGGCGTTGCGCGTAGTGGAGCCCAAGGAGAGGCTGCCCATGGTGGCGGTATCGAATGTGGATAACGAGTTGCCAGCTGAGGAATTCCTGAGTGCTCTCTGGCAACAAAATTTAAAAGGAGATTTGGCAGAAGATCAATTTGTTAAAGGAGTAACTGTTGCCTTTAGGAAGAGGAGGGGTACAAATAGGACTGGTACGGTGATCTTGCGGTGCGCACCTGTAATAAGGGATACTCTAATAGGAAAAGAGCATATATATGTTCACTGGGAGAGACATGCAGTGAGGGACTATATTGATGTGGTGTGCTGCCTGAAGTGTCAGCTGTATGGGCACGTTGAGAAATACTGTACCTCCAAGGTCAGGATTTGTGGGAAATGTGGGGAGGAAGGTCACGCATCGGAGGAATGCAGGGCAACAATCCTAAAATGTGCAACTTGTACACATTTCAAGAAGCCGGCTGAAAGCCATAGGACGATGTCTCCGGAGTGCCCTGCTAGGAGGTACGCCGAGGACAAAGCCATAAACAGAATTAATTATGGATAGATGCCCATCATTAATGATTGGGCAATTAAATCTCCAGGGGTCGGAAGTAGCTACGAGAGAAGCATTCCAGATCGCGGAAGAACAGAGCCTGGACATTCTTCTTGTACAGGAGCAATACAACCTGGAAACGGGAGGACTAATACAAACAGGTAGCACTTCCAGAGCTGGAATAATAATAAACAACCGCAAACTATCTGTTACCGTTCTCGAACATCTGAGCAACGAATATAGGGTTGTAGCGCATATATCCAACAGCAGCCAGGATATATACGTAGTGTCAGCATATTTTAAATACAATGAAGACATTGCCTTGCATCTGCAAGGACTGCAGAATGTAGTATACAATCTCCGTGGTAAACGTGTACTGATTGGGGCTGACACAAATGCGCACTCTCCGCTGTGGCACTGCGACAGAGCCCAATATATAGGAAGAGGACCTGACACAGAATACCGGCGTCGGCAGATGGAAGGATTCATAATGAGTAATGACTTAGTTATTAATAATGAGGAAGACCAACCGCCTACCTTCAGCGGGCCAAATGGTCAGTCAAACATGACCTCACATTAACCACCAGAGGAGTTGCGGTGTCGGGGTGGAGGGTGCGTGTTGGGGCCAGTTATAGCGATCACCAATTGATCACTTTCTGTATAAGTGGGAGTTATGGGAGCGAGAGGCCTGAGTGTGAGTTAGGTAGAGATACTGCAGAACCAATAGAAGAGCCGGCTGTTTATAGGACGCGGGGTGTTGACTGGTCGCGCTTCCGATCTGACTTCCACATCCGGGTGGGAACCATAAATTGGAGCAGTAACGCTGAATCCATCTGCCAGCAGATGGCTCACATTATCTCGCGTACCGCAGACGAGTGCTTGGGAGTAGAACCTGTGAGGGACTCACGTCAAAACCCTTGGTGGAATACGGAGTTATCTAAATTAAAGAAACTCTGCTATAAACACAGGCGTCTGTGGCAGGGTCGCAGGGGCCGGGGGGGCTCAGACGAGGAGATTGCTCTTCGTCACTACCGTGAGACGCGGAATAAATATCGACGGGCAATGTTGGATGCGCAGAAAGTGCACTTCAGGCGAATAGCAGAAATGGGTAATGCGGATCCTTGGGGAATGGGGTACAAGAGGGTTACCGGTACGGTTTGTCAGCCAGGCAATATTATCTATGGGACCAAACTACTCGAGAGCCACGCGGACAACGTCCAAGAGGCTGCGAAGAACTTGTTAGTGTCGTTGTGCCCGGACGACGATGCAAGCCTGGATTCTGCTTACCACCGGCAGGTGCGCGTCGCAGCGGCTTGCATCCCATCTGGGGAGGACTCCATGCCTCTTGGACTGGAAAACCTTGACAAGATTATCAATAGTCTTCCAAACAAAGCTCCCGGTATCGACGGCCTTACGGCTAAGATCATAAAGGAGGCATGGAAGGTTGCCAGCGTGGATATAACTAGGATGTACGCACAGTGTGTACGGGAGGGTGTATTTCCACTAGTGTGGAAAAGCGGCCGCTTAGCGGTAATCCCCAAAGGTAACGGAAGACCACTAAATGACCCAAAGGCATATAGACCGATCACGCTGTTGCCAATCATGGGTAAAATCATGGAGAGGATAATGATTGAGTGTGCCCCGTCCGTATTCAGGAACCTGTCGGAGAGACAACATGGTTTTGTTAAAGGACGTTCCACGGAGACGGCTCTAACCGAAGTGTTGGATACGGCTTCTGGGACTACATCTAAATATGTACAAGTGGTGTTACTAGACATATCTGGGGCCTTCGATAACGCGTGGTGGCCGATGATCATGCTCAAGTTGAAGCAGCGGGGCTGCCCGCCGAACATCTATAGGATGCTGGCGAGTTACTTCGTGCAGAGACGGGTGGGTATGTTCGTGGGCAACCATGTGGAATGGAAGCTCTCCACCATGGGGTGCCCTCAGGGTTCTGTACTGGGACCAGCCCTGTGGAATGTGCTATCGGACGATCTGCTCCGACTGCCTATGCCCGAGGGGGTATACCTTACGGCGTACGCAGATGACGTTACCCTTGTAATTGAGGCGGACTCCCGCAGCGAAATTGAGAGGAAGGCGGACGAGGCACTAAGATCAATAGTGGAATGGGGGAGTCGAAATCGTCTTAGTTTTTCGCAGGAGAAAACTAAGACGATGACCATAAAGGGTAGTCTTAAGAGGCCACCAACGATTAGGATGCAAGGGAGATCGATTGGTAACGTGGATCATGCTAAAGTATTAGGAGTGGTAATCGACGCCCGTAGATCGTTTGCTCAGCACGCGAGTGATATCGGTGACCGAGCCTCCAATTGCTTTGGTAAGGTGGCGCGCTTGACGGCCACTTCATGGGGATTAAGGTACGCAGCACTGCGATTGATGTACACGGGGACTTTCGCCGCTACGATCACGTACGCGGCGTCTGTCTGGTTTCACCGGGCATCAGTTTACCCAGTCCGCAGCGCGTTGACGCGTGCCCAGCGCTCTTCACTGATACTCCTTACGAAGGCGTACCGGTCCGCAAGCACCACAGCTTTGCCTGTGCTCGCTGGAGTGCTCCCAGCGGACCTGCACGTCGAACTCGCTGGAGAAGAGGTGAAGACCGCCGAAAGGGGGGAAGGAAGCAGGGAGAAAGGGTTACGCAAACTTAGGATCAGGAATGGAATTATAGCCAAATGGCAGGAGAGATGGGATGGCAGCGAACAGGGTAGGGATTTGTACAAGTTCTTCCCGAGTATAAGTGATCGCCTAAGGAGTAAGTGGGTAGAACCTGACCATCAGACGTCACAGTTAATGTTGGGACATGGCTGTTTTAGGGGCAGATTGCGAGACATGGGACTAAGTGACACGGGGTTGTGCTTCTGCGACTCTGGCGCAGAAGAATACAGAGACCATGTCCTTTGGGAATGTCCACTTTATACGGACATAAGGAACGAACTTTTTAGTAAAGTGAAAAGTTCGGAGGCGGGACCGGTGTACTTCTCGTGGCTCGTAGGCACACCGGGGAACTTCAGGGCGTTCCGGGAGTTTGCGCACAAATGGCACGAAAGAAGGAGACCTCTGGAGATAGTAGAGTAGCCATAGCGTTGGGACTCGGCGAACGAGCAACGTCTATGTGCAGTCTGCCCCTTCAGGGGAGAGTGACATTAGGGGCAAAGGCAGTGAAATAAATAACTTGTAGGGAGAGAAGAATTGTACGACGAAGAGAGCCTAAGAGCAGACGTCGTGCAATCTCCTTAAGATTCGGCCCGTTAAACCATGAAATGGTAGGTAGGGCCATGGGAGGTGGTGGGTTTGTCCCTATCTACTCGTTCGCCTGCGCTCTTGCCGGACGGACGTAGTTGTGTGCGCTCCCGTTACGAAAATAGATGTTTTGGTTTTTTCGGGAATTTTCGCAGTTTTTCTTGTTTTATTAAGTTGTTTGTTTGCTAAGTTAAGTTTTTGATATACAGTTTGTTGCATTTTCTTTAATATTTAATCAGTTTTTCTAGTGTTTTAAGTGTGGACCTGAATGGCGAATTTACAAGTGGGAATATCGGCGAAAGGACGCAGTATAACCCGATAAGTATCTTTAGTTATAGTTATATATTATTTATTTTTCGCTTTTATGTACTTTTGTATCAGGTTTTCATTATATTTAGTAGTTTTAGTCATTTTGTATAACCTTAAACCACGTGCTTGAGGACCACGTGCATTCACTGACATTTCGTGTGACGTGCGTGACGTGCGCTGACGTTTGACGGTGCGCGACATAGACTTAGACATTGACATTGACATTGACAGCGACAGCGACAGCGACGTGTGTCATGAATATGTGTTGTCAGCTTATAAACGCGAACACCCCAAAACTTTTGTAATCCATTATTTTATTTTGTGTATTGACTATTTAATTGAACATTCTTTTGCAACTTATACGTGAACTCCTTAGGGTTGTTTTCATAACCTTTACAAGAACACCTACGGGTGTCCTTAAGAAATGGATACTCCTGCTCAAAACAGGGGCAGGATGAGGATGATGAGGGGCAACCGGTGCGGGTGAGTTCGCGACGACTGAGAAGTCGTTCGTGTGTTGTGGGCCTTATCGCCATTGGTAAGTGTCCAAAACTCTAACTTAGACTTTGTGCGTTTTTTTTCTTGGAGTAAAAATTTTACGACTTTTAGAGCCTTCTGATCCATATATATCCTTACTTGGATTGTATGACGCCAGCCGCGTTGGTCATTACGCGAACACCTCAACATTGAAGTGACACGCGTAGTTTACAATTAGCAATAAGACTTGGGTAAAATGTCTGATAGGGATAAGGGGAAGACAGCGGGGAAGGGGGGGACGATGGATTCGGATGTTTTGACGAAAGATGAGGGTAGAGGAGTTTCTGAGGAGAAGGAGCCTGGAGCGAATTGAGCAAGAGCAGGAGAACTTGCGCAGGCTGGACGAGGACAGGAGAAGGAGACTGGAGGAGGAGTCAGAGATGGCTGCTTTTAGTCCTAGGTTGTCTCTTGCCAGGACTCCACCGGGGGGCTTTAGTGCACCACCGATGGCAGTTGACGACTTGTCGTTGGCTAGCGGTAACACTGGAGGTAGGAGCGAAGGAAGGAAAACTAAGAAACCATTGACCTCACCGCATGAGCAGATGGACGCGAGGAAAAAACTGGCAAGAAGCACGGCTGTCGATGAGGTGCCTCCGGTGGGGGGCATCCTCATCAGAAACAAGGAGGTTGAAGAGGGACAAAATGTTAGGCAGACGGATACGGAAGGGACCTATGCGGTGGCGGCTACTCCGGCAGTAATGGCCCCTGAGGCAAGCCAGGAACAAACAGGTCTGTCTCGTAAATCCAAGGTTGAGCTGCTGGAGGAGGTCCATGAATGTGTGAAGGGAATAATGGGGGTAACTAAGGCCGCAAATAAGCTAAACATAGCGGATAAGATGGCTGTGAGTTCTTATGGGCAGGACATTCTGGCTGTGGTGGCAAATCTCGAATTGCGACTAGCAGAGGCCGAGCACCAGGTGCTCGAGCAGAAAGCGAAGGTGGCTCACTTAGAAATCGAAGTATTAAGGGCTTCATTGGACGGGGGAAATGAGTACAAGGCGACAGCTCCAGAAGTAGGGAAGACGACGGTGGCTTCTTACGCAGGTTGCTTGAAGTTGGCAAACAAGAGAACCCTGCCGAAGCCAACAGCACCCCAGGGCACAGTACTCGCTGTGTACCCTACTGAGGATGGCACAGCCAAGACGTCGGACGACACTAAAGCTGCCTTGAAGCAAAAAATCGACCCTGTCAAGATAGGTGTACCAATCACCAGGGTCAATAAAATAGGAAACGGCGGCGTTGTCCTCAGGACGACCAGTGTGGCAGCAGCGGCAGCGTTGAAGGAAGTAATACCGCCCGGTTTTAGAACCACGGTACCAACGACTCGGAAACCCTTGGTTGCTCTTAAAAACAAAGACGGTGACCCTGAGGTGGACTCCGTAATAACTGCCATATACGAGCAAAACTTGAAGCGAGTAGGAGGCTGGACCTTGGAAAGCGTAAAGGAGAACGCGAAACTTGCCTTCAAGGCGTCTGGGGATAGGTCAGTCAGGGCGTCAATAGGGGAAGGGTCTGCACTACTGTGGTGCTGGAGTGTTCACCGCGTCTAAGGGATTCGATTATGGCATTGGACATATTGTTTCTGGGCTGGGAGACGGTTCAAGTAGTGGACTATGTGAGCGTGATCTGCTGTAGCAAGTGCCAAATCTATGGCCACAAGGAGAAATTCTGCAAAGCCCAGGAGTACACGTGCAGTAGGTGTGCAGGGTCCGGCCATAGAACCGCTGACTGCAAATCGGAGACAGGCAAATGTGCGACCTGTACTAGATTCGGTAATGCCAGCGCAGACAGCCACCGTACAGCGTCGATGGATTGTCCGGCCAGGAAATACGCAGAAGCCAGGATAATAAATATGACCTATTATGGATAGGACAGGAATAACGTTTGGTCAGGTCAATCTCCAGCGCTCTGAGCAGGCGACGATGGAGCTCACCACCATCATTAAAGAGTTGAAACTCGACATAGTAGCCGTGCAGGAGCAGTATCATGGGACCAGGACTCCGATATTGCAAGGGACTGGTACAAGTCCGATGGCGGGGATTGTGGTGGGCTCCACAGATCTAGCAGTATGTGTGCTACAACACCTTACGAATAAATATTGCATAGTTGCCCATGTGAAGGGTAAGGGGGTGGATGTGTATGTGGTGTCGGCATATTTTAAATATAGCGATGATATAAAAACTCACATCCAACATTTAGAGAGTGTGATGGCATTCTTGACCGGAAAAAACATTGTTATTTGTACTGACACCAATGCACATTCGCCCCTATGGTTCTGCGAGCGTAGACAATACATCGGTAGAGGGCAAATAACTGAGCACAGGAGAAGAGAGATTGAGGGTTTCATTGCGAGTCATGGGCTAACCATAGAAAATAGAGAAGATCAACCACCAACCTTCTGTACTACACAAGGCAGCTCCAACATCGATGTTACGCTAACAAGAGGTGTGAGAGCGCAGGTATGGAGGGTGCTGCCGGGTGTCAGCTGCAGCAACCACCAACTAATACACTTCGCCATTAACGGCAGCGGCAATGACTTGGCAAATGGAACTTCGGATTTGGCTGGGGAGCAGGCTACCTTCAGGACCCGAGGGGTGGACTGGCCTCGTTTTCGATCGCTTGTGCATGTTAGGGTGGGTAGACTGTCGGACAAGAAGTCTGCGCAGGAACGATGTGTCGACTTGAACACCGTAATTCAGTCCGCGGCTCAGGAAGTAGTGGGGACGATAAAACAAGCAAAGAAAGGCCACCCGTGGTGGAATGCCAAATTAGACTGGCTAAGGCGCGTACAAGGCAGGGACAGAAGAACCTGGCAGCGGAAACGGGGTACGGGAGGTGAATCCGAGACACTGGCATACAGCAACTTTTGTAAGTCAAGAGCCAAATATCGCCAGGCCATGCGGGACGCGCACAGGTCGTATGTAGAGGCAATGGCGGATAGTGGAAATGCAGACCCATGGGAAGTTGCATATAAATCCACAGTAGGGACTGTGCGCCCCCCGAGGAATGTGGTAAATGCTACCAGATTGCTGGAGGGGTGCACGGGTGACGTCCGTTCCACTATGGAGGGTATGCTTAGGGTACTATGTCCAGATGATGATGCTGGTGCTGACACAGTATACCATAGGACGGTGAGGTTGGCAGCGGCTTGCATCCCTCCGGGCGAAGACAGTGATCCCCCTGACGCCGAAATGGTGGGTCGTGTTATTAACAACCTGCCAAATAAGGTACCCGGTCTTGACGGAGTCTCGGCCAAGATCTTGAAGGAAGTCTGGAAGGCGGCGGGGACAGAAATTACTGGGGTCTACGAGGCATGTTTTAAGGAGGGGATATTTCCGGACGTGTGGAAACGGGGCAAACTAGTGGTTCTCCCGAAAGGGAATGGACGCCCTCTGACCGACCCGAAAGCATACCGGCCAATCACTTTGTTGCCTATTATGGGCAAAGTACTAGAAAGATTAATGATAGAAAATGCGCCTAGCGTATTCGGAAGAAACTCGAATAAACAGCATGGTTTTGTCAGGGGAAGATCAACTACGTCTGCGCTTAGGGCCATATTGGACAAAGCGCACAA
>DVYC01000020.1:0-12085 GCA_018235905.1 Apodemia chisosensis | reverse complement strand
GTTATCTCAGAATTATTTTATTGAGGTTTATAATATACTGAAATATATATTCTGTGGAGCGAAATTAAAGTACAAGTGTGTATAAATTGTGTCTAAATGTAATGGAATTTCACTAAGTGCCGCCAATGGAAAATGTAGAATAAATTATTTCGTTAATTTTTTGTTAAGTTTAAAACCGTGAATTATTGTATTATAAATTAAGTGAAATCTCACGTTTTGGAACAATTCAAATTCGTATATTTTAATAGCGATGAGGTTATTAAGCGTATCTTGTCTATGTGGATCAATACACGCATATTATCGTCTAACCAGTGACAGGTCACGAGGCAAACCCATGGAGACACAAGGATAACGTTTGTATATTTTAAAAATCTCGCAATTTCTTATACTGTGAGAGATATTTGTATAGACTATCAGGGCTTACAACGATATTAGATGGTCTTTCGCAAATGGACAATTTTTCAAATAAATCTGAAAAATGCGTTCTTTTAACTACCTCCTCTATATTAATAACGTACATATAGTAAGTAGTAAATGACATTAAGATTATTGCAATCATTAAATGATTATAATGGTGGTTGGTGGATACATCTTCAGGGGTTATTGTTACGTTAATGTTCGTGCTTGCAGCTGTGTGTTATTTATTTTAGATTTCTGAATCTGGTTTAATTCTTATTAGGCTTAATTTTAAAACGATTTAAATCTGCATGCTTAATGTTCACGAGCAGTATATACGGAGTAAAAGTAAATGAGACTCACCTGGCACTCGTTACACGAATGTATGGAGTAGGACTGGTCACAATCGTAGCGATCGAGGATATCGGCAAAATCGCAGTGCACGCGCGCTACCATAGCGTCGAGGGAGAGGAGGTGTTGCAGCGTACGCTCGCAGCGGTCCCCACCGGCGAGCACGTCGGCGCGCGCGCCGCGGTCGAGCGCTGAGGCGGGTGAGCGCTCGCAGCAGGCGCGCAGCCGCAGCGCGGCCAGGCGGCGCGCGCGGCGGCTCGCGCCCAACTCCACCAGCGCCTCCAGCGCCGAGCCCGAGCTCCAGGCCTGCGTGCGACACGAATCGCGGCAGTACGCGCCACTCGCGTTCGTCAGCTCGGGCAGTCCGCGCCACGGGGACGTTTGAATCTCTTTCGCCAGGGGCCCGAGCCGCGCATATCCTTCGGCGATCATCTTCGCGTATTGTCCGTTTTGACGCGCGAACGCCAACCGGGCGCGAATGTAGAAACCCATCGGCCAAACCCATTCGGGACCCTGATGGTAGTTAAATCCGTGCGCGACGCTGGCGTCGGTGCCGTCGTCGGAGTTGTCGTAGTCGGGCCGGTACGCCCAGTCGCCGGGATCCAGCGTCTTGATCCCAAGCGGGCCGAGCAGCAATCGCTCCACGTTGTCGAGGGCGAGCCACGCGTGCTTGGGGTCGAAGAGGTCTGGCGCGACGGCCATGGCGACGACGCAGTTGCAGCGCAGCTGGTAGTCGGCCCAGGGCTGCGAGGCGCCGTGCGAGTCCTTGTAGACGGCGCGGCGGTGCACCAGGTCGGGCCGCGCGTCCGCGGCGGACGGCGCGGCGGGCACCCAGAAGTGCCGCTCGAAGGCGCGGCGCAGGCGCTCCGCCCACTGGCGCCAGCTCCACGCGGTAAGCGCGCCGTCGGGGTGCGCGCGCGTCACGCCCACGTGCGGGTACCGCCCGGCGGCGTGCGCGGCGCCCAGCCAGTCGACGCAGCGGTAGGCCAGCGCCACGATCTCGACGGCACTGCCGTCGCGCGGGGTGGCGGGGCGGCCGCGGTTGCCGGCGCGGTCCGAGGAGCCCATCTTGTCCATCCAAGTGCCGCAGTTGGCCTCGTTGCCGCCGAAGGGGAAGCCGGTCTCGGGGTCGACGCCGATCTGCACGGTGAAGCCGGCGTCGGTCATGTGCGCGTCGATGTCGCGGCCCGCGCGCCGCTCGCGGAACACGACCCCCTGGAAGTGGCGGTCCAGCGCCTCCTGCATGACGTCGCACAGCGGCTGCAGCACTGCCCCCGGCGGCTGCGGCGGACTGTCGTCCCGCGGGAATATGCGGGACACCGACGCGCTCAGCAGCTCGTAACCTTGCGGCGCTTCGGTGCAGTACTGAAAACGAGCGATTCCAAAGTTCGATGACATACGTACTTCTGGCTCAATATCGAAACGTGACTGACGCTAGCGGCGCTATCGACGTACCTGTTGTATGCTCATCAGCCACCACCACACGGCGTCCCGGCAGTTGAACCGCGCGTTCCGGCCCCCGTCCAATAGATTTGGAATCAAACCGTGCCTCAAACACGAAGCGAATCCCAAGATGTGCGCTCGAGCCTCCTAAAACGACAATATAATAAATGAAAAAAGAGCTAAGTCGCTAGGTTTTATAATGCGTATGTCAAAATGTTTTAGTGAAGCAAAAACGCTAAAGATTTTATATTGTGCGTTTGTTAGAAGTCATCTTGAGTATGCTTCAAAAATTTTGGAAACCTTGTGTTCGAGCGCTACGCAATCGAACAGCTCAGCGTTTTCATATTTCATTATATTTTATGTTTAGTTCAAAATTCAATGTAGTCCGTCGCGAGATAGCATTGTGACGCCTCGTGCTCACACAATTTACTTTACCATACCATTTACCATTACCAAATTTACCATTGTTTAAGTTACAATATACATAATAATAAAACCAGTGTAAACCAGTTATAAAATACATAATAATAACCACAAACTCCGGTCGTCTCATTTAGTCTCCGTAATCACTAATCATCTAACCATCATACACAAAAAGGGGATAACCAAGACAACCCTTTTTTACATGGTCCTTCGAGCCGGATCTCGGGACGCGAATTGCTAGACCATATTAGAGTACTTCGTGCTTTCGAGAAATCCTACCAAAAAGAAAACCAGTGGCTATAGTGATCATTGCATACAATTAAATTGCAGTGAAGCGGATACAGCGTAAGGCGATACCCGGGTGAGATCAAACCATTTATTATTTTATTATTTACATATCTACTATTATTATATTATTATTGAAATGGAGACCTTTTATGCTAACCAAATAGAGATCAGCGATTTTTTGACAAAACTTTTAACCAACTTTAAAAAAGATGGGGCTGACCGGAAGACGATTGATTATTGTAAGAGGAAGTTAAGCACGTTAGAGGGTTATTGGGCAGAGTTTCAACGTAACCATGGAAAGCTTCTGGAATTTGCTATTCTTGACCATGAGTATTTTACCAGTTATTGTTTTGAAACAACGGAGGAGCTTTATTTAACCATCAAAGATTTAATTATGAAAACCATTGACCAGTTAGGAATTAAACAGAAATTAAGTAGGCCAAGACAGCAGATTTCAGAAGAAGTTAGGCAGATCCCAAAGGTGTCTGAAAGAGATCAACCAGCTACCTCTTCCAGTTCTGGGCTTGGCCAGCACCAGCCCTATATCTCGTCTGGTGGTTATAGTAAATTAGATGAATTGGTTAAAAAACAAACCATTAACTTTAGGGCATTTATGCGTACCGTGAATTCTATAAAAGTCAATCAACTGGAAAACAAGTGGGAATTTGAAGACACCTTAAAGTCTATTCATTCTCGATGGAGTATAATAGATTCTCTACATTGGGAAATAGAGGGCGAGAGTGATGGAGATGATAGGTGGTACCAAAAGGAATTCAACCAATATAAGAAGGTCTATGTGGACTTAAAGAAAACCATCAATACCAAGATGTGGTCTGTGTCTCATCGTGAAAAGTCGACACCACAAATGGATATCCTAGTATTTAGTGGGAGCTATCACCATTAGGTTTTCTTTAAAGATTTATTCAACGAGACCATCCATAAGAATCCGTCCCTGTCTAACGCCCAGAAAATGCAATTTTTAAAGAGTAAAATAACGGGGGATGCTGAGCGTCTAATTCACCATCTGCAAATAAGTTCTGATAATTACGATGTATGCTGGGATATATTGAACCATCGATACGATAACAAAAAGCTAATTTTTACGTCTCATATTAACACCTTGCTAGGACTCCCCACCATACAACACCAATCATCAGCCATGATAAAAAAATTGCATGACGTCACTAAAGAAAGCCTACACGCTATACAAAACCTTGGGGTAGATATTAAGACTTGGGACCCACTTCTGGTGCATCTCTTAGGTCAAAAATTAGATAGCGAATCGTTCGCGGAGTACGTAGAATCCGTTAAGAACCCTAGGGAGCTACCAGTCTTGCAGGAATTCCTATCGTTCTTAGAATGTAAATTTACGGCATTAGAGGCATCGCGCCGTAAATTAGAACCAAACCAACCAAAATTGAATAGTTTTAATTTACCGCGTCATACTACAAATAACTTACAATCTAACCATAAGAAGCAATTTAATTCAAATTATAATTATCATCCTTCATTTACACGCTATAGCAACAATAACTTGAAACCGAACATGAATACTTTCCACGTGTCGCGGTCAATAACTTGCGTATTGTGTAATGCTGCCCACGGATTATGGCAATGTAGCAAATTTTTGCAAATGTCTAATGAATTAAAATTAAATACAGTAAACCAATTTAATTTATGTCGCAACTGCCTTACGAATCATAACAATAAGGTATGTTTTTCAAGTAAACGATGTCGCAAGTGTCTAGGTACTCATAATACTTTGATGCACGAAGCTTTAATAAAACATAAACCTGTTGCTATGTCACCGAAATCAAGTAAGCCGACACAAAATATACCTCACACCGAACCCATGCCGAGTAATAGCCATGTGTCATGGGGTAATAATATGTCCGAAATATTATTAGCCACCGCCATGGTGAAGGTCATGGGGGTAGATGGTTCTCACCATACCATGAGGGCTTTAATTGACCAAGGCTCTCAAATTTCTATAATCAGTGAAAATACAGCTCAAACGTTAGGCTTAAAGCGAAACCAATGTAAGGGTAAAATATTTGGGATAGGTGAAAAAGAAAATCATTGTAAGGGGACAATGAATGTTGAGATAAGGTCGATGTATAATGATTTCTCGGTAAATACTAACGTTTTTATAATGAATAGTTTAATTAAGAGTTTACCAAATAAAACTTTCTCAAAACCATTGTGGTCTCACATACAAAATATTAACTTAGCGGATCCGAATTTTAACGAGAGCCGTCCGATAGATTTACTGCTTGGAGCTGAGTTATACAGCAAGATCATGTTAGGAGGTATAATACGAGGAGATGATGAAGATCAGCCCATAGCCCAGCAGACGCAGTTTGGGTGGCTACTTTGTGGCTCAATGAAACCATACTACAGATGTAATGTTGTCCTTCATAACATAGATGACCTACGTAGGTTTTGGGAGAACGAAGAAATTAACCAGACTATTGAAATGTCGAGTGATGACCATGAATGTTTACAATATTTTATATCAACCACAAAGAGGCTCGAAAATGGGAGGTATGAGGTTAGGTTACCTTTCAAGTCTCATATCGAGAGCCAATTGGGAGCTACGAATCAATTAGCCCTGGCGCAGTTTCGTAATTTAGAAAGGAAATTCGAGAAGAATAGCCAGTTAAAAACAGAATACCAACAATTCATGAATGAATATCGCGATCTTAATCATATGATACCATCTACTTATACTACCCCTGAATGCTACCTACCTCATCATGCCGTCACAAAGGAAGGGTCTCCTTCTAACAAGTTCAGGGTGGTTTTTAACGCATCTGCTAAGTCTTCTAGCGGTACCACTCTTAATGACACCATGTATACTGGTCCTAATTTACAACAGGATCTACAGGAATTAATACTAAAATGGGGACAATATCGGTATGTCTATACTGCCGATATTGAAAAGATGTACAGACAGATATTAGTACATAAAGAAGATCAAGTTTACCAAAAGATTATGTGGAGAGACGCCCCTAGTCAACCTATTCAAATCTTTCAATTAACTACTGTGACTTATGGGACCAAGCCAGCACCATTTCTGGCTATGATGTGTCTGAAGCAACTAGCAAAGGATGAGCAATCAAATTTTCCCGAAGCAACTCAAGTGTTGGAGAGTAGCTTCTACATGGATGATTTTTGTGGAGGAAGTCATACGATAGAAAATGCATTATTACTAAGATCGGATTTGATCAAATTATTACAAAGAGGAGGATTTAATTTACGCAAATGGCAATCGAATGAACCTAAATTATTATTAGATGTAGAGATGACAGAATTCAATGAACAAATGTATCAATTTAAACAACCAGAGACTGCTAAAACATTAGGATTGGCCTGGAATCCGCAAACAGACCAATTTTATTTTTCTAAGCTACAACTCGACTCGAAATCAGGACCCCATACCAAAAGATCGCTCCTGTCAGATATTTCGAAGTTATTTGACCCCTTGGGATGGCTATCACCTCTGACTACTACCATGAAACTGTTGTTCAGAGATGTGTATCTGTCGAAAATAGAGTGGGATGAACCATTACCAGGACCTATTATGACCAAATGGGATCATTTTAAACAGGATCTAGATGTTATAAATACCATTGAGGTAAAAAGATGGCTGGGGCTAAAGATAGCTGGTCAGATTATACAATTACACGGCTTTTCTGACGCTTCTGATAAGGCGTACGCATGCGTCATCTACTGTAGAGTGAGCCAATACGATGAAAGTACCATAACATTAGTAGCTGCGAAAGGTAGACTCGCTCCGATAAGTAAAACCATATCGACACCCCGCTTGGAGCTGTTGGGTGCCGTTTTGCTTTCATCTCTTATGAAAAAAGTTTTACAATGCCTACCAGACTACCATATTGAAGTTTACGGCTGGATTGACTCTACAGCGGTGTTAGGTTGGTTACAAGGCGAGCCAGCGCGATGGAAGCCATTTGTAGCTAACCGAGTAAAATCTATTACGACTATAATACCATCGACCAATTGGGGATACGTAAAAACTAAAGAAAACCCGGCGGATTGCGCTAGTCGTGGTTTAACTGTTAAACAACTTAAAATGCACGAATTGTGGTGGCAGGGGCCGCCGTGGTTGCCCTCCTTTGAATTTCAACAAACCAGTAAAGTAGTCTATAAAACTGATTTGGAAGTTAAAACTTCATTTTTAAAACAAATCAATCTTGTTGTAATGCATAAAAGTAACGATATAATTTTTAACATAGTAATTCAATTATTAAATAAATTTAGCTCGATAAATAAAATCATTCGCATATTCGCGTGGATATTACGACTATCTACTTACCGGAAAACAGTTCGTCAACCCTATCTCACATTACATGAGTTACGGCACGCTAAAATGCTAATCATCAAATATATTCAACAATCGGTATTCGCGCAAGACTTAGATTATTTAAATAGACATAATAAAGTACATTCCAAAAGTAAAATTCTTAATTTGAACCCTATAAGAGATACAAACGGCATCTTACGAGTCGGCGGTAGGCTTAGAAATGCTAAAATAAACCATAACATGAAGCATCCTATCATTCTTCCTCACAACCACGGTCTTACCATTTTATTAATTAGGGAAGCTCACGAGTTGACTTTCCATGGGGGTGCTAGGCTTACATTATCTTATTTAAGGCAGAATTATTGGATTATTGGAGGATACATGGCAACCAAAAAATATATCAGACAGTGTGTTACATGCAAGAAACAGGAACCAATGATACAGAGTCAGCTAATGGGCGATTTACCTGAGGCCAGGGTGAACAATGAATGCGCGTTCTACCATTGTGGTCTTGATTATACTGGATTCATTGATGTGAAAGCCAACAAAGGACGTGGCATAAAAACCTGCAAGGGTTATGTTGCTATATTTATATGCATGGTAACGAAAGCTGTCCACATAGAACTAGTATCAGATCTAACCAGCTCAGCCTTCTTGGCAGCACTTCAAAGAATGGCAGCTAGAAGGGGTGCGCCTCGTCATTTGTACAGTGACAACGGAACCAATTTTGTTGGTGCCAATAGGATGTTTCACGAAGAATTTCAGCATCTTCAACAACAATATTCCAGTAGTGACTTCCTATCAGAGATCATTGAGATGGGTATCGAATGGCACTTCAATGCGCCGTCATGGCCGAATGCAGGTGAAGTCTCAAACACCATCTCAAAAGGGTCGTTGGTCACCAAAAACTGACTTATGAGGAGTATACCACACTATTGTCAAAGCTTGAAGCTTGTTTGAACTCTCGCCCTCTTTGTGCATTGACAGAAGATCCCGACGATCTCGATTTCTTAACACCTGCTCATTTTTTAACGGGAAGACCTGGATTAACCACAATAGAAACCGCACAAGATGCTAGAACCAGATGGAATTTAACAACCAAACTATTTCAAGATTTGTGGCGGAGATGGAAGGCAGAATACTTGACAATGCTATCGGCAAGAAATAAATGGAAGGAAGCTAAAAGTAATATAGAAGTAGGAGATCTGGTAGTTATTCATGAAGAAAACACGCCACCAGGAAAATGGGCAATGGGACGAGTTATAGAGAGGCATCCTGGCAACGACGGTTTAATTCGAGTTGTCACGTTGAAAACCAAGAATGGTATCATAAAAAGACCTGTAGTCAAATTGTCGGTCTTACCAGTAAACAACCACCCTAATCAGATATCAACCATACCATGCAGTCGCCAAACCAAACCATTTCAGAAGGAGAGGAAGAACCAGGAGAAGAAAAAGAAAGAGTGAAAAGAGGGAAACCAAAGAGATCGACATTTGTGGCCGTAGCTACCGCTTTATTATTCTTCATGACGTTATTTTTACCAGCCAACGCTATTTACCACATAAAAGAATTATCACCAAACCAGACCTTGTATTTTGACCCCATAACAAACGTTCAATTAATTAGAGATAAATGGAATCTAGTACTTTATTATGACATGGAACCATATTGGGATGCAATTAAATCATATAATAAAATTTCAGCATATTTAGATAAGCTATGTACTACCATTGAAAATCAATCCAATTGTCATATGATAAATTTACAACTGCATAATGAATTCGAAGAACTAAATTACTACAATGAACTTTTACTAAATCAGCATTTTAACGTTCACGCTAGACGCAAGCGCCGGCGCCGAGGTCTTATCAACGGTATCGGATATCTTGCGAATGATCTCTTCGGCGTATTAGACTCCCGTTTCGCAGAACAATATATCCGAGACATTGAAATTATTAGACGCAATGAAAAACATTTGTCCGATTTGTGGAAAAACCAGACGTCAGTAGTAGAAACAGAATTCGCTTTTATGAAAAACATGAAGGATGCTGTGGATAAACAACACAAATTTATAAATAAAAAGTTAAACGAATTGCAAAGTAACACCAATATTGTTCAACAAGAAATTAAAAATATATCTTCCGTTCAAGATTTTACCCTATCTGCGATGGCCGGAAGCGGTTTACTGCAGTGTTTACGTAGGCTGCAAGATTCATTTTTAAAAACAATTACTGATATTTACCATGGTCAAGTTAGTGTTCATTTACTGAAACCAGAGCAATTGAAGAATGAGTTACGAATTATCTATGGCCAGATGCCTAGAGAGGTATCTCTACCTATCACGAACATTGATTCCGATTTTCAATATATCTATCAATTGATAAAGGTCAAAGCCAGAGTGGCGGGTAAATATATTATATTCGAGATAACGTTTCCTCTTGTTAGTAGAGAAAACTACCAGTTATACAAAATTTTACCAGTACCCCATCAAATCGAGAGCAGCATGGTCACTATAGTACCCGTATCCGAATATGTCGCCGTGAATCTAAAACAAGGAACATATTTCCTCGTCACCATCACCGAATTGAGCGCCTGTTTATTCCATAAGGAAACATACCTCTGCCAGCTGTTTAAACCTATAATAACAATAGAACGAGATGAGTGTTTTTGTGACAAAAACGAGCAAAACCATACAACATGTAAGATTGAGAAATCAGCGTGCGCGAATAGATGGATGGGATTACACGCACCTTCGCACTACTTGTACTTCTGTTGTGATAATTACTCTATCAGAATAATTTGCAATGATAGAATTACTGTCAAACAGCTGACCCGCGCAGGGGTCATTAGCATGGATCAGGATTGCATAGTCAAAGGCAAAGATTTCACTCTGCATTCATTGCAACTTCTGTCAAACCAACTAAATTATTCACCAACTATTCTGATACCAGAACTCGATCAAATTAACCACATAATAAACCTGAAAATTCCGGACTTAGGAGATTTACCAGATAATCAACAGTTGAATACTTCATTAACGATCCTTGGAGATCAAATAGAAATCTTAAAATCGAGTAAAGCAGAAATAGACGATATATCAATACACGATGTTCACCATTACACTTCTACATACGTGTTGCTGATCTTGGGGTTGATCGTGGCTGCAGTATGCTATTGGAGGAGTGGACGATGCAGCAGTCGGTCACAGCCGACTACTGCCCAACGTCGCCGTGAGGAGGATCACGGCCACCAGGTGGACGTGACAGAACCACAACCAGTGTTACCAACACCAGTGTATAGTGAAGTGTACCGTCAGCTCAGTGTTAATGATTTGCGGTCGAGCGAGACCAATAATAGTGTCCGGGTTCGATTACAACACCTTGCTAAACGGTGGCCTAGTGTAACGCGTAATATTAGTGCGGGTAAAAAGGACGTACAAACGTCGCCTATTCCGCGTAAACCTGTGACTGTTGAAGACTCTTTAGTCTAATAATTAATCACCAACTAATATTGGCTATTTTGTTAACAATAATAATTTCGCATAATGTTACTAACTTTTTATGTTTTTACTTAGGACATTTTATCATTTTACATACAATATGAGTATTTATATACAATATGAGTATTTATAATTGTTTAATATGTAGTTGCTTAAATAAGAAATTGATGTAAGTATTCTTCTCATCTCAGGCGCGGGAGTATGTTCGAGCGCTACGCAATCGAACAGCTCAGCGTTTTCATATTTCATTATATTTTATGTTTAGTTCTAAATTCAATGTAGTACGTCGCGAGATACCATTGTGACGCCTCGTGCTCACACCATTTACTGTACCATACCATTTACCCTTACCAAATTTACCATTGTTTAAGTTATAATATAAAACCAGTGTAAACCAGTTATAAAATACATAATAATAACCACAAACTCCGGTCGTCTCATTTAGTTTTCGTAATCACTAATCATCTATCTAACCATCATACACAAAAAGGGGATAACCAAGATGAACCCCTTTTTACACATATACAATAATGTATCTACCCCGTGTTGGTCCGGGCTCCTTTGACGAATAGGCCAACTGCTGTTCTGCGAGGCAGATCGTAAAAGCCAACCAATTGGCTATGCGAGTCGCTACTATACTACATTACACACACTACATTCATGTGACGTACATGATAATATACACACATGTATACTATTTTGTTCACATATAAAGTCTATTATCAAACTTAAAAGAGTTTATTGTTCAGTCTATGGTCGAATTTCAACCGCAGGGCGATTACTAGTTTTGAGTAATTTAAGGAAGAATGTTTTAACGTAAGTGACTGTGATCTTAGACGATTGCCTAATCTTGATTGAACTTTCCCCCTTGTAGGGTCGGACCCCCTTTGAAAAGTAAACCATTTGCCTTTCTGCCAGGCAGTTCGTAAGAGGCGAACGATTGGCTATACGTGTCATTACCATCGTGACTGCTAGGTGTTAGTTCTTTTTAAGGAAAAGAGCTGATTAGATTTTGTACTCAATCGGTACATTAATCTGAAAGTTATTTAAAAAAAATACTGTTTCGTCAAAAATTTTTTTGAGGGTTTTTCCAAAATTTCTCAAAATTTCCTGGACCGAACTGGTTCAAATTTTCAGAAAGTTTAAGTTTGGTGGAACCTGATCGTATGAAATCAACCGCGTTTCGATAGGTCAAGCCGTTCAAAAGCTATGAGATGTTTACATACATACACACACACACACACATACATACAGACATAGTGACGTCATCGTGAAAATAGTCGTAAAAGGTTTCTAGGACGTGGAGATCTGTTGAAAACTCGATTTTCGAAAATCGGGACAAAATCAGTAACTTCCTT
>DVYC01000019.1:0-12148 GCA_018235905.1 Apodemia chisosensis | reverse complement strand
TTGTATTTCTGGGTTTGGGTGTTTATTATGTATGTAACAGTATTTATATATGTATTTCTACGTATTAGTATCGTTGATTAAAACCCATATCTCAAGCAAATAATTTGCTTACTTTGGGGTTAGATCAATTTGTGTAATTTGTTCAGCGATATTATTATTATTAGCGATATTATGTACCTAGTGTTTCCTTGTAAATGTGTGTGCCTATGTTATAAATGTTTGATGTATTGTCAGGACATCTTGCCGTACATGGCGCAAGAGTACGGGTTCGAGTACGAGCTGGTGCAGTACCAGTGGCCGCGCTGGCTGCAGCGGCAGCGAGACCGCCAGCGCACTATCTGGGGGTACAAGATCCTCTTCCTCGACGTCTTGTTCCCGCTGCATGTCAAGAAGATCATATTTGTTGATGCGGATCAGGTGACACTATAAAACATTTACGATTAGTTTGATTTAAGTGTTCCAGTCAATGAAAATAAGTGGTTTCGTGTTCAATCACGGGTCGGGTAATTCGTTGACTGCCCCTTTTGTCGAGTGGTTCGATTCCCGACAGGGACAAGCGTTTTTATGAAATACAACCAAAAAGTCATTCCGGGAACGCGGGACAAGAAGTAGTAATTAATCTATGGATAGCTAAAACACGTACTAAACATTTTTAGAATGTTTTAAGGTACTTGTTGACTTAGTTTATTTATGAGTTTCCGAATCAACAAAAAAATATTTTGTAGAAAATTTAGTACAAAGTTCTATGCCAACATGTGCGTCATTTCCGGGAACGAATACAGTTTTATAAATGTTTCTTTTCAGGAAAACGCAAAAAATATTGCTAATGGTTATATAAAGCATTTGAGCGAGCAAATGCTTGACCAGCGTGTTTTTTTATAAAAATGTAAAAAATTAAGAGCTATTTAAGTATAGTTTTGTCTAAACTTTTAAGACCGTACATCCATTAATCGTCATTCTGAGAACGCCAATAATTCTAAGAAAAAAATTAAACGCTTGTGATATGATATTTCTTAAAGATTAATGTGACTCCTTTTATGCCAACCTCAAATAATCCCGTTTAAGTGACCAGTACTTATTTTATGCGCTTCTGTATGTAAATTTCGAAAACAGTCATTCCGGGAACGCTTCCAGATATGATAAGCATTCCCAGGATGATCATTATGTTCCCGGAGTGATAATTGTGTCGTTAGTGATAATTTCCGGATAACTTCTTCGGGAATTGGGGCATGGCGGTATTTATATTAATACAGTTGCTTCACCGTGGATTGCACATCTGCATACCGGACAGGCAGACTCAGAAATACGCAGATACCCTTATACACGGACAAACATGATAAACTTATAACATCTTTCGTTTTTCGAGAATTGTAAATGAAAGTGACTAAAGATAAGCTTATCAACACATGTATAAGTTTTTAATAGTTGCATGTATTTTTAATCATTAGATCGTGCGTGCTGATTTAAAAGAGCTAGTGGAATTTGATTTGGGCGGAGCTCCATATGGTTACACACCATTCTGTGATAGCAGGAAAGAGATGGAAGGTTTCAGGTAAATAGGCTTAAATCATAGTACCTATTATTTAGCTTTCATAATATTTTAAAACGATGACATTTAATTTTATTTTATTTTAGTAGGTAGCAAACAAGCAGAGGGCTCTCCTGATGTTAAGAGAAACCATCGCACAGTGTATCGCGTAGAACATGCTAGGTGGACAAAATTATTTAATGTAATATAACGATCCTTTTACTTATTTTACATATAGGTAGTCATGTTTTTGTAATAAAAAACGAAAAAATTGTATAAAAACAGAAAAATATATTAAAAAAATGATATACAAACAACAAAATTACATAACAAGTGCTATACACACCGTAAATTTGATGCATATGAGATTCAGATTGTATTATGTGGTATGTACAGTATAAATAAATAATTAAACAAAATTAAAAATAGTTACTTAAACTAATAATCATCATCAGAGTCTTCTGATGAATCGTTTACTGTGTAATCGTCGTCATTTTGTGACATTGTGCGACAATATGATGACGATTCCGGTCTTGATTCTACTATGCTAGGGCTTACAATTAACTTTAAAACCTCTGTACATATTTTTTCCGGCTTTTTTTGGGGCATTTCTCGAAGGCTATTAATCAAAGGATCAGATGTTATAACTAACATGGACAGTAAGTCTCTATTCGTGGCAACACGCGAGCACTTGCGGGTGTTGTACTCCCTAAATCTGCGGCAATCTTTGTTACGTGCTTCCTGAGCCTCTTCGGAAAGCTGCCCAATTGGAAGCAATGCTGCTTTGATGACCTCTGTACTGTGAATTAATATTTTATGTACAGTAGCAGGCATACAGTACCACGAATAGAGACTAAGATAATGTCTTCTGGTTTCAAGACAAAATTTATTGAATTCAACTAAGTTTATCTCAAATCCAGAAGATAATGTCCTCAAAATAACATCAAATTGTTTGATAATTGTAACATCCAACCCTGTGATGTGAGCACTCATCTCAGCATTCTTAAAAAAGCGACGGGCTGTGTTTCCATCATTTGAAGAACCAAATCCTGACTTTGGTTTATCTACAATGAGTCCCATCTCGTTCTTAAATTTCAACCTGATTTCGTCGGAACGAACCTTGATATCTGCTTTTTCTTCGTCGCTTCTAGCCTGCCACTTCTTAATATTCAACTTGTAGCTGATATGTAGAAGGCATTCGAAGCAACGAATCCAAGCATGAAGTGTAGATAAACCAAAGCCAAAATGTTCTTGATTGCTGTTAAACGTCACGGGGTCATCGTTCATTGTCTTGGGGGTGGCGCCACAGATGAAACACTTTTGAGATGAACGAGTTTCCGTTAAGGCGTTGCATACCTTTCCGTCCGTCATTGTCAGCAAAAGTTCGTGTTTCACAGAGATTTGAGAATCACCAAAGTTGATAAGTGTTGGAAGAAGAGCGTTAACTTCTTCTAACAATCTGTTTGTCTCCACTAATGTGAAGTGGTTCGTTTCTTTAGCAAATATAAATTTGATTGGGCGACAATACAATGTAGATGAAGGCCGAGGATTTTGCCAAATAATTTTGGACCCATCATATAACTTAAGGGGAACTAAAGAAAATACGAAAAGAAACTCGTCCGTATCTTCAGTGTTCTCAAATCTCTGTTTGTATGTGCTGTGCCCAGAACTTCCATCACATCCCCATTTACTAACAAGTATAAACGATGAACTTGTTGGGAGGACACTGCTGATAACTTCATTGTGTGCTAATACTAGACGTTCCACTGTTTTATTTAATAAGGCTTGCAAATTTATTTCAGCACGAGTTTCTGTTATAGCAATGTGCTCCTCTGCAGGGTAACAGGCCTGTTTGGACTTTACTAAACTAAAATATGACGGAAATACATTATGTCCTGCCTCCATGGACCACTTTCGTGTTTGTTTGTATGAATGCGTTGTTGACTTAGAATCTATATAGTAAGCTAAGGCTTCGTCACTACTTAATTGCCTAGGATTAACAAAACTGATATTTTTAGACTTAATAATATTATCTGGGCTCTCACTAATGTCTCTAATCACGTTGGCAATTTTCCTTTGGCCTGCTGAACGCACAGCAATTTCGGCAGCAGTCATCAATTCACTGACACTTCGCGATTCTACGAGATCCACGACGCGACGTTTCTTCGTCTTAAACGACGAGTCTTCGAAATCTTTGCGAGGTCTGCCTGCAAGAGTCACAGCCTCACTCGATGTCGAAGGTTGTGGCGCAAAAGAACTCGCAGTAAACTGTATGTCTGCTTCATCCAGCCAAGTCTTATTTTTAACTAAAAAACGCTCCATCGATTTTCCTGAAGCCAACCATTTGTTACCAATCTTGTTAGAAAAGTTGGATATCTTTAACTTTATTTCTTTTTGGCTACCTTCAGTAATGTCACCAAAGTGAAATTTTGAAGAAAGGTAGTCATATATACGCGAGTTTTTTTCATTCTTCGTGTGTTTCAACCACTCTTCGAAAAAGTCTACCCTTGAAATAGAGTAAACGTGTTCTGAAAAAAAAAGAAAAAAAACATGTTGTACTGAAGTGTGCTAAATAATATGTGTATTTTTATAAAGAACAAAGTTATTCCTATGATATATCTAACAACTAGCCCGGATAGAGATGAATGTGTGTAAATTTAGCTCTTTCAAAGTTCTTTTTATGAAAAAATATACGCTAAAATATATAAATTATGTTAAAACTATGTTAAAAAATAATTTTAATAGATTCTGATTAAAATAAATACTTATTAAAAAATAGGACTTACCCTCTGTATTAATATCCATCACAAACACTCACAATATTACTATAAGCCACTATAAGATGTGCACGAAAGTGTCGCTAAATTGCAACTGATTGAGTGAAAGGGTTGCATTAAACTCATTACCTGACTTCTAACCTCTATGACTCATCAGTTACGCATTTGACAAACAACACATTCTCGGAATTTGGAGATTAGGGGTGTTGTTTACGTTTTGCAATTAAGATTACCTGGAAATAATAACATGAATTTTGTCCACCTAGCATGTTCTACACGATACACTGTGCATCATAGTAAATCACCATCTTGGTAGAGTTTGATATCAGTTGGAGATTAATTGTAGTTCAGCATCGACTATACGGATCTGCAAGCAAATAAAATATGACTAACAAAAAAATTTGACCGCATAAACGAAAGACTAGCCAAAAATTCCAATAAAATAGGTACCTTCCAAATGTGAATCACGTGATGGCACTTCAATTTCGGACCAACTTTAGCTGATCTAATCTAGAATTAAAAACAGAAATTAATAATAATAATTCATATACACCCTCACACATAAATTAAGTTCTTAAAAATGTAATACCTTCCAAACATAATTGACATATGTAATCTCTATAAATTTGACCATCAATGCATTCACTGCAGTACCATTTACTACAAACCATGCATTTTCCTTTTTGGCCTAGTATAGATGAGAGACAATTATTGCATTCGAGGAATTTGTTATGATTTGGATTTTTTACAGGTTCGCTCTTTTTAGTAGCTTCCCGTTGTTGACTTATCTGTTTATTACCTTCTACGCTTTTACTAACATGTATTTTTCTCTTTTTTTCTGAAGTGTCTTTCATTGGCAATTCTATTAGATTAATAAGTTTATCTGGAACTTTACTACAAAACGTCTCAGTGTAAGTTATACTATCACTTCTTTGTCTCTTCTTTGGTAAATTGTCATCTTCTAAAATAATTACAAACATCGTGTTAATTGCGGCTGATTGATTTAAGGAGATATTATTCTCACATTCATTCGCTGTTGAATGGTCTTCTAAACTAACAGGTTTTGGTATGACCAAAATTTCATCATTACATAATTGCATTTCACTTTGTGGCAAAATCCCAGATTTTTCCAGAATAGCGTTAGAGTTGTTGGATAATATATTTTCAGTCAGATAATTTTTTTTTATTCAAAGGTGTGGTATTCGTGGTTGGTATCGAATCAATTAGAATAGGCTGATTTGTCGCTTCGAAGGCTGTTGTTTCAATCCTATTTTTGTTCTTGTTTTCTTCTAAAGCACAAATCTCCTCGGACGCAATGAAGTCAAAAGGCTCAGCAAATATTGATTCAATAGATATATCCAGCAGATCTGGGTCACATATCATGTCAAGTTCGAGAGTATTTGATGTTTCTTTTGGTTTCTCGGCTATATTTGGTTTTAATTCTTTTGATATTGAAGGTTTGAGTTTTTTTAGTATTGGCGCTTTTAGAGAATGGGTTTTTTTTGCAGTTGCTACTCTTAGGGGGCTGTTTTTGTTTAGTTTTGGTTTCTCTATAACACAATGTGTTTTTGGTGAGAAACAGTTACACAGCCCTCTTAATTAGCCACAAAACAACTGATGTCTCTGAAGGTCATGTCATACGACTTGGCATCTGCAGTAGCAATTTGATGCAGTTGCATCATTTCTTTGAGGACTTTTAATCTGTCAGGCAAGATGTTTGATATTTGTTCAATTTCAGAACTGTTAATGAGAAACACTTTGGTTAATTTTAGAGTCTGGTTTAATAAATTTATTATGTATTAAAATATGTATTTCGAAATAATACACAACTGTACTTGATTGAGCTATGTAGCAAATCAGTTCTCAGATCTACCCACATAGTTTATTTTATTAATATCAACAAAGTAAAAATGTTAGGTTAATTTACATGACATACTTCCCCCTAAAGTTAATTATTAAGATTACATAATAGAAATAAAATTTAACTATATGTTAGCACAAGTATTTTAAATTATAACAAGTAATTTTCGTTCGGTCTCTCATAAGGAGTCTTAGAATGTTTACAATGTTTATTTCTAATTTTTCCTGGTCGTGAATCATCTGAGGTTCGAGGGATACCCAATATCTCATCCCACTGTTCAGTGTCAGGAATTTCAATAATATCTTGCAAATCCTCATGTTCCCCCACTACTTCATTATCCTCATTATTATCAGTATTTTTTTCTGATGGGGAGCTTATGACACATCTTTCATCAGTTTCTTGACTGTCTTCTAATGTCCCCCTAACTAATCTCTCACTCTCCTCCCCTGACCCTGGTGGTCTGGTTTGGATTCTAATTATCTGGTCAATATGACGGTTAACTGTAGTTCCATTTTGTGTCTCTATTTTATAAGATGCTGGCCCACACTTCTCTATCACTCTTCCAGGTAACCATCTGGGACCACTTGTATTGTAACAGCGATACATTACTCTTTGCTCTATAAATGTCTCCCTGTTATTCTTTTTATTGTTATTATCAATTTGATCTTCCATCCTTTTATTTTGTATATTATCGGGATGAATGGTGTCCAGTAAGGTTCTCAGATTTCTTTTCATTAATAATTCTGCAGGGCTCTTATTTGTAGCGGTACAAGGTGTAACTCTTAGGCCTAATAATAAATTTGAAATTTTTATGTCCCATGCTATATTATCCATTTTCTTTAATTTATCTTTAATTGTTTGGACCATTCGCTCAGCTAACCCATTTGTGGAAGGGTGATAAGGAGCTGTTGTGATGTGGCGAATGTTGTTAGCTTTCAAAAAACTTTTTATTTCGTTAGATACAAATGCTGTTCCATTATCAGACACTAAAATTTCACAAAGGCCATGAGTAGCAAATGTTTTTCTTAAAAGTTGGATTACCGTTGCGGAGGTGGTATTATTGACCATAAACAATTCTGGCCAGCGTGAAAAGGAATCTACAATTATTAAAAAATATTTATTATGGTATGGTCCGGCGAAATCAACATGTAAGCGTGACCATGGCCTTGTAGGGGTAATCCATTCATGAGTAGTTTTCTTCGGCATATGGCGATATTCTAAACATTTTGTACAGTTACCTATAAGTAACTCAATATCCTCATTTAGGTTTGGCCACCAAACATAGCTTCTAGCTAGTGCCTTTGATTGTACAATACCAGTGTGTGTCTTATGTAATATTTTTAGAGCAACTTCACGCAAATTTTTTGGCAGAACTACTCTGCACCCAAGAAGTATGCATCCTTCTTGAAGGGAAAGTTCAGATCTGTGAAGCCAAAACGGACGTAGCCTGGCATCTGTTACCCTGGCTGGCCAACCCCTTTGAATGTAATGCGCTACACGTGAAAGTAACTCATCATGTTTGGTTTCTGATGCAATACATTCTGCATCATAAGGAAAATCATCAGGTTTTTCTGCCATCAGTAAAACGTCATACATCTCTTGTTCCTTCTCATCTGGTACAGGTTGTGGCCAACGACTTAGACTATCTGCATCACCAATTTCTGAACCTGGTTTGTATATGATTTGATAGTCATGCGATGAAAGAGCTATAGCTATTCTAGTCACTCGCGGTGATAACATGTTTGACATAGGCTTGCGAGGATCAAATATTCCTAATAAAGGCTTGTGATCTGTCACTATTAGAAAATGTCTGCCCATTAGATAATTATGAAATTTGGTAATACCAAACATAATTGATGTAGCTTCTTTATCTAGTTGTGAGTAGCGTCTTTCGTGTGAATGTAATGTTCGTGATGCCATAGCTACTGGGAGTTCATGACCATTTTCAAAACCATGAGACAGCACGGCCCCAACTCCATACTCTGAACTGTCACAGGTTAAAATCAATGGCTTTTTTATATCATAGTGGACTAATGTTAGGTCAAATGTAATTGAGCGTTTAGCTTTATCAAATGCTTCTTGTTCCTTTTTGGTCCATGTCCATTGTTGAGATTTGTCTAATAATCTATGTAATGGTTCTAATAAGGTTGCCTTATGTTTTATAAATCTTTCATAAAAATTATACAAGCCAAGGAAGGCTTGTAGCTCTTTTTTATTCTTCGGTTCTGGTGTATTAACAATAGATTCTACTTTACTCGGAGAAGGATGAATTCCCTCAGAGTCTATGATGAATCCTAGAAACTCAACACGTTTATTGGCAAATCTACATTTATTTTTATTAAGCCGTAATCCAGCTTTCTTAATGCGCTCCAGAACTGTATCAAGTCTATCCTCCATTGTAAACTTAGTGTCACCAGACACGATAATGTCATTGATTAGTACAGCGACACCTGGTATTCCAGCCAGCAAAGACGTCATTAAACGTTGGAAAATTCCAGGGCAAGCTTTTACTCCAAAAGCCAGACGATGTACTGTATTAAGACCTTTACTGGTATTCAATGTTAATAGCCTTGATGTAGAGTCATCTACCACCACTTGTGTGTATGCTCTATCCAAATCTAATGTTGTAAAAAACTTTCCACCTGCTATCATTGCAAAAATTTCATTGGCACTTGGCATTGGATATATATCTGATTCAGTTGCTTCATTGACAGTGCTTCGATAGTCACCACACAATCTGATATCCCCATTTTTTTTAATTATTGGTACAACTGGAGTAGCCCATTGTGAAAATGAAACTGAACGTAGAACTCCTTCACTTACTAGTCTATCTATTTCTTTTTCTACTCTCTCCTTCATAGCATATGGAACTGGACGGGCCTTGAGAAATTTTGGTGTAGCTCCAGGTTTTAAATTGATTGCCACTGGATGGCCACGGTAAGTACCAAGACCATCCTTAAAAACGTCTTTATGTTTGTCTAATATTCTCTCTAATCTTAATGTATCTTCTGACATAAGATTTATGTTAAGATTTATATTTAAGGAATTGAGCCAGTCCCGACCCAATAAATTAGGACCATTGCCATTAGCAACTATTATATGCGATTCATGAATTGTTATCTCTTTATATTGCATTGATAGTACAATTTGACCAAGTATATTAACTGGTGTTTCATTCCATGTATGTAAAGATACAGAGACTGGTTGTAAAGAGAGAAATGGTGCATTTTTGTATAATGCCTCCCAAGTTCTCTTGTTAATGATTGAATAACTGGCACCAGTATCCACTTGCATGCGCACAGGTATGCCGGCCAAAAACACCTCCACTTCATATGGTGCTACTCTATGTGAGCTTTTCAAAGAATAAATCCCATTAAGATGATTATCTTGTTCTTCCGCATAATTAATGTTCTCACTTCTACTTTTTTTCTTCTTTAAACATATTTTCTCTAAATGCCCCACTTTTTTGCAATACCGACATGTAGTATTTGCAAACCGACATTGTCCTCCATGATGGTCACCACAGCGATAACAGAAGCGAATGTTTGTTTTAGCTTTAACAGCATTTATATCCATTGGTTCCATAGTGGATTGCCCATCGCAATGTAATCCCATGTTTAAATTAGAAACTGCAGAATCTTGGATCATCCGTACATCCCTGCAGGCACTTTCGGCTGATGTCATTGCATCTACCACATCTTGATAGCATAACCTGTCGCGTTTCAGTAATTCGTACTGTAGTTGCTGATCACGCATGCCACAAACTAAGCGATCACGTAACATTCGTTCTAAATCAACAAAATTGCATCCAGAACTAAGTTTTCGTAATTGAGCTATATACTCTGAAGCTGTCTCATTTCGAATTTGATCACGTTTGTAGAACTTGTATGACACTGATATTTCATTTGGTTTTGGTGAATAATGTTTAGTTAAGATATTTTCAATTTCCATATAAGTCACTTCTGAAGCTTTTCTTGGTGTAATTAGCGCCAATAAAGTCTCAAACACGCGCGACCCGCACACAGTGAAAAAATTCGCACGTTTCGCGGCATCTAATATGACGCCATTAGCTTCAAAACAAAATTTTAAGCGTTCTAGATAAATGTCCCAATTATTTGTTTGAGGATCAAACTCTTGAAATTTGATAGCTTTAGTGTCCATTTTAATCACTTTTAAAACTCGTCGCCACTATTATGTATTAAAATATGTATTTCGAAATAATACACAACTGTACTTGATTGAGCTATGTAGCAAATCAGTTCTCAGATCTACCCACATAGTTTATTTTATTAATATCAACAAAGTAAAAATGTTAGGTTAATTTACATGACAAGTACCATGTCATTAATATAAGATTTCATACAATATTTCCCATATATCAGGCCTAGATATTACATATCATTAATATAAGATTTCTTACATTATTTCCCTTATTTTAGGCCTTGGGATTAGTAACATGTCATTTATATAAGATTTCATACAATATTTCCCATATTTCAGGCCTAGAGATTAGTAACATATCATTAATATAAGATTTCTTACAATATTTCAGATATTTTAGGACTTGGGATTAGTAATATGTCATTAATATAAGATTTCATACAATATTTCATCTCATATTTCAGGCCTTGGGATTAGTAACATGTCATTAATATAAGATTTCATACAACATTTCATCCCCTATTTCAGCCCCTTTGGGGTTGATTTTTTATTTAAAATTCTAGATTTTTAGTGCCTCAAATTACATAGTTGTTATTAATATAATTAAAGTATCAAATATTTGGACTTTTTTTGCATGGAATAATAATATAATTATGTAATCAATAAAAATATAATTATAATATTTTGAAAAAAATAATATATGTTTGGCACCAGGTTTTCAAGTATCTTCTTGCCAAATTTCATCAAAATCGGTGCCTCGGATTAGCCGTGTAAGTGAAAAAGACAGATAGATAGATAGAATGACTAGCTTTCATAATATTTTTTTTTATCATAAGATAGCACACAAGCAGATGGCATGGATGGAAAAATTAACCATCGCCTATAGACACCAAAGATATTATTAATGGTGCGTTGCTATCCATGTGGCGGGATGGCAATGCCCCATGCATAAGTCTACCGGCTACCCTACCCTCCGAACCGGAACCCGACAATAACAAGCATTGACACTATTGCGGCAGGAATAGGTAAGGCGGTGGTACCAATACCCGGGCGAGACGTAGCGGAACTCTACCACCTAGTAGTCAAGATGGTAGTGACACGTAAAGCCATTCGGCCGCTTTTTACGACCTGCCTGGCACAACGGCAGTTGGTCTATTCTTCAAAGGAGCTCAGACCAACACGAGGGAATATTAGTATGGATTCTTTATGATTATAATATTTTGACTCCTCTGTGCTCCAAATGAACACGAAAAGCTGTCAATTCTCAACGTCAATCGTCACGTGGTCAATCATTATCATTATCGTGAGTTGGTAGACAACGTTATGATTCGTAACGAAATCATAAAGTAATTTTTTTGAACATACTCGTATAACGATCGCGACATCTGTAGACGATGACAAATATAGACATTGTTTCGCTACGAAGCGATGTTACTTTGTCGAAGTCTAAACCCCAGTTCTCCTTAATATCAGTGTTGCAAACATTTGTCTTATAATATTCCTATACTTAAAACATTTCGCTTATAATTCCTCTACATACATAATTGACATCAACCTACACATAATAAATTTTCTCAGAGAAAGGTCAAGCGAAATAATCACGTATTTCAACAAGTCGTTGCAAAGAGGCCGCATCGCAGGGAAGCTACGTCCATGCAACATATGATAAAACCAGACTTTGGAGCGCACGTCCAAATTTAAATTCAAACATATTATCTGTCCACAAGAATTTTGTAATTTGTACTGTCAAAATATTCTTATTTTGCTACATAAAAACGTAATGATTCGAAACGGTCGCAGACTTATACCCGGTTCCTATAT
>DVYC01000018.1:0-12174 GCA_018235905.1 Apodemia chisosensis | reverse complement strand
ATGGAAAGAGACTACCATCGCCTATAGACACCAAAGATGTTAATGGTGCGTTGCTATCTTGTGGCGAGGTCTTAATGCCATAAAAGTTCACCGACTACCTCACCCTCCAAACCGGAACATGACAGTGACAAGCACTGACGCTATCACGGCAGGAATAGGCAAGGCGATGGTACCAAAAATTAAATTATTTTATTAAAACCTCTATATCTTTTTAAATTAATTATCTATATGTATAATAATATATCTATATCAATATGTATATAATAATAATATGACGGTCTAGTATCGATGATTTTACCGACACTGCGATATTATTTCCAAGCTAATTGGAAAAGATTGTTAAAATTTAATATCGATGTAACCCTCTCCCCCTTGTCTCACCAGTTATTCTGCAAGTTTCCATGCGACCGATTTATTAGGCGCCGCCCGGCAGAGCTCGTTTTCGAATCATAACTCCAGTCATTAATATATTCGTAACCTCTGTGTTTGGGGTTCAAATTTCGGGTCACAACCTGTGTTTCTATTCACGCAACGAAATTTCAATCGAATCGAAGCGATTAAGGCTCTCACACTCTCATAATTGGGTCCTGAGGCCGCCTTTACGCTAGGCTGGAATCAAGCCTAAGGGCGTAACGACTGGGCTTAATATGGGCGCACACTATTAAAATTAACCTTGGCCTTGTGCCGTTCATCCCACTACCAGCCATTTGCTACCACCTCTCGGTACCACATCACCAACAGAGACAACCAGCCTAAGCCTTCGACGCCCCGAGCCCTAAAACTAAGTCCGCAGTCGGCAGTCTGCTTTTTAGCCATTGAACAGCCCCTTGTGATATTTTTGTCCCACTTTGGGCGCCAATTGTCGTGAGTTCCTTAGAACAGAGTTACTTAAACTAATATCTCAATGTACCCCCGTTAGTTTTTCGAAACAACGGCGATCCCTTAATGAAACAAGTTGTAGATAGAACAGAAAATGTATTTACCTGATAAAGAAATAGAGACGCAAAAGAAAAATTCTTTTGTAATATTCAATTACTTGAGGACTGAGGTTATTTTAGGCGCAAATTGAGCCAATTTTAGCAATTTCGTTCCAAACACATATCCCACATATAATTAATCGATTCTTTCCACAATCGAGTGAATTGATTTAATTTTGATTTCTCAATTCATAAGTAAACTAGGCAGCAATTGTTATGTACATTCTGTCATGTACCCTTGCAATTGTCTGGCGTATTCCAAGAAGTATGCGTACCGGACTTTGAGAAACACTGCTTTAGGAAATTAAATAAAAATGTTATGACCCAGTACAAAAATATAGATTACTAGCTGCACCCTGAAGCCCGCTGCATTTTAAAAGTGTTTGGTGAATCCTACGGGAACAACTTATTTTTTCCGAATAAAATATCCTATGTGCCATTCCAAGTCATCGTCTACCTGTGTGCCAAATTTCATTGAAAATCAGTCTGGACGTTTTTGCGTGATAGAGTAATCCAAACATAAAAAAATGAAAACTTATAATACGTTTAGGATTACAGATACAAGTTAAATAATTATTATGTGCTTGCTATATATTTATGTAATGATTCTTAGCATTGGCGTCTGTCTGTATGTCTAATCTAGGATACTTTTAACGTATACAATACATAGGCATATTATAACATATAGCGAATTTTGGTTAAATTTTCTTCCAATATTTATAATTACAAGCTATGGTATAATTATGGTATTTGAGCCTACATAATTTGAATAACACGTATCATTTCAATTTCTCAGTAACTACTACCATTTGGTCTGTGGTGACTGCAATGCTTGTGATAGCGCCAATTGTAAATGGGATTAAATAATTACTCCAACTCGTTCATAACACTTGATAATTTTAGGTAATCTCTCAATTTTCAGTAATGAAAAATTTACATTAATGATAACCCTTAAACAAAAATCGGTTAATTATGCATGGTACGTCAGTCTTGTTCACCCCGTTACCACTGTTAATCTTTCTTCTACCATTATTTCTAATATACGAACCAACGTAACACACGTATTTTTTCAGAACGGTACTCTCACTTCTAACTTACCTTTTACTTTCTTATTTCAAATGATTTCTTCACATTACATACCTAAGAAGAAAAATCAGTTACACTCGATAAATCTTTATAACACCCACCATATTGAACTATAAAACTCGTGATAATGACCTTTAAAACCCAGCACGTTGACCTTCAAAACATTCGTTTACAAACTACCATTTATAAATAATAATTGAACTCTTGTGTCGATGTGTTGGCCAATAAATCAATACCAAATAGCTGAAGTACACCTCCACTTCAATAAAAGGGTTTTTCTTTATTGATAAATTGTCCGTTTTAATAGCTGAAAGGTCACTTAGCTTTCTTTCTTATAATAAAAGTTGGAAAACTGTTGGCAGAAAAACATTTACTGAATTACTGTGCAAATTCCGTTCGCTAATAGGATTGTCCCGGGATTCTCTGAATAAATCTCGGGATTGTAAAATTAATATGACAGTATTAGGAATAAAGGTTTCGAAACATTTTGTGGAATAATTCTCAAGTAAGTTTCAATTTATGAAGTGACTTTTAAGTTCATCATCATCATCATTTTAGTAAATAAAATTTTCTCCGTGTTTATCCAGGCCCCCTTTAAAGAATAGTCCACCTGCCATTCTGCCAGGCAGTTGGTAAAAGGCGAAAGATACATATAGACAATACGTATCACTACCATCGTGGTTACTAGGTGGTAAAGTTCAGTAACATCTCGCCCGGGTATATGGTATCATCGCCTTACCTATTCCTGCCGCAGCCACGTCAATGCTTGTCACTGTCGTGATCCGGTTTGGAGAGTAAGGTAACCGATAGACTTACGCATGTGGAATGCCATCCCGCCTCACGAATAGCAATGCACCATTAATATCTTTGATGTCTATGGGCGATGGTTTCTCTTTCATCAGGAGAGCCATCTGCTTGTTTGCTTACTTATGATATAAAAAAAATGTCGTTGGTCTAAAGGATAAGTCGGGTTGGCTTGATGAGGTATTAAATTTATTTTATATCATAGAATAGCAAACAAACAAACGATGGGTCTCCTGATGGAAATAGACGGTTGCATCGCTTATATACATATAGGTGGTGGTTTGCTATCCGTGAGGCGGGATAGTTATGCCACGTGTATTATTTTACCGGCTACCTTACCCTGTAAGCTGAAACACGACAGCGACAAGCTCCGACGTTGGGGAACCAAAAATAATAATTTTAAGTAATTTTATATATAAAAAGAGTATTTAATTATTTTTTAATTTATTTAACTTAAAAAAACCCTTAACATTTAAGTAATAATTGATTCAAGAATAATTTATTTTTTAATCTATAGATTACACATTTTGTGATATTTCATTGACACCTTTTTTATTTTTTTCATTTCATTATAGTATTAATAGTAATGAGTTGTATTATAATTTAATGCGATCTCAAAATAAATATTACTATATATGGAATAAATAATTTTATTACGATTATATTTTTTGCACTCCCCGTTTTGTCTTTAATAACTGTACACAGCCTATCCGCGGAGTTATCACGTAACTCACAATGCGCAATTATCGTAATTGTTTGATTTTCACAAGATACGTAACGGCCTCGTATATTAGTTGCAGTCATTTCCGATTGATTATTTTTAGCGTTGTGACATGGCATAAAGTGTATCCAGCGATTGGCAAGCAACTGGCGAGCAATTCGTTACGTGATTCTATTTTTTACGTTTATCAATCATCGCTGATTGCTGCGAATTGCAAATTTTAGGTGATACGGCTGCCGTTAGGTTAAGCGAGCAATCGTAACGTTTTGATGTCTGTTTTAACTCTATAATAAATAGTGATTTGGTAAATATTAATATTCTTATAATAAAAACTGAGCTTAATGGCATAACATCAACTTGCTATTCGACAAATTAGAGAATCGTGTAAACCTGATTGTCCTACACTTAGTTTACTTATTCTCACAATAGAAATTATTTCATAATATTTATTTTCTCTCTCTCTCTCTCTCTCTGTGTGTGTGTGTTTGTGTATGTGTGTGTGCGTGTGTGTGTGTGTGAGTGCGTGTGTGTGTGTGAGTGCGTGTGTGTCTCCTTCTGCACCCGCTTATAGATTTATGTTTTAGTTTCATTAAAATTCCTCTATTTTTCCATTTTAGTGAACCTTCTACTCAACGGATCTGTGTAGGAGGAACACTTAGAGTATGCGACATGTTTAGAAATTACGCAATATTTACGGCCTAGCCACGGTTTCAACGGCGTTAATCGCAACGACGAAACTGATGTAAGCAGCTACTCGAAAACTATGCGTATTTATCACTACCGTGATTATAATCGTCACCGAAAACTCGTAGCCAGACCGTACAGAATACTATATCATGCCATGCCACGAATCGTCTAATAATTACTAATGTTATCAGTGGTCCGATAAATTCCCTGCTGAGTTGTTTCAGATCGATAGGTTAAATATGACGTTATCAGATTATGTTTTGCAGCAATTTCAAAATTGAAAGTAGAAAGTAGAGGTTTTTAATAGAGGAAATTTGGTAGACTCGCCAAAAGGAAGCCACTCACGAAGTTTCAAGTGGGTTAAGAGATAGAGGCCCGTGACAGACAGATAGATAGACATGCCGCGGCAGCCGTACGTCACTTAAATGACTCGATTCGCTGAACCGCTGCTCTCAATTCACATTCCGCGACGGCCGTATGATTCCGAATGGCTAAGCTACGATTCATACCGACCGACTCGCATCGGCCCGCATGCTGCGACAGCCGTACGCATGCCGACGGTGCCGTGCGGAGTCGTACAGAGCTGTACGGACTCATATGGAACCGTGCGGAGTCATTCAGCCACCCTGGAACATGAATGGAAATAAGAACTGTGATTCCTTTTTACACGTTCCGATTTCATTTACCGCAATGTAAGACACCGTCAGAGTCGGGCCGATGCGAGCCGATAATTCTGAATCGTACCTAAGTGACGTATGGCTGCTGCGGCACGCATACGATTCTCACGGACGTTTACGGCTTCCGTGGCATGCGTACGGCTGCCACGGCGTGCGTACGGCTGCCGCGGCATGTGAGCCGGTTGGTATGAATTATAGCTTATAGTTTCGCCATGTCCCTCCGTCTGTTCGTCCATCCGTACGTCTGTCCGTCCGCAGACTAGCTCAAAGGTCCTTAGTACTAGAAAGCTGTAATTTGACACGTATATACATATTAGTTACGGCAACAAAGTAGTAAAATAAAATCTTGAAAAATATTTTTAGGGTAGCTTCTTCATGTTAAGCGGGGATGCTAATTTTTTTTTCGCGTGCCCCATAGTGTGGCACATCGGTGAATATTTTTTTCAAAAATATTGTAGGTTTGCAAAAACAATTTTTCCATTAGGGGATCCTTTTGTGAAATATTAAGTTTTAAAGTTCTAATTTTTGTTAGAGTCAAGGGGGATCCCCTCTGCCAGCTAAACGGTTGGTTTTAGGGGTGGACAAAAATTCACGGTAATAATATATATAATAATAATTTAAAAGAAAAACTATCTCGGCTTAGCTGGCTTTACAAGTTTATGAGTAATAGTCGACCAACTTATAAAATATACTTGGAGAAGTTTTTATAGGCGGTTAACCTGTAGTGCGGATATATCCGTCGTTGGTGTTAAATAGGTTAAAATTTCATAGCATGAATAAATAACAAAGTCTCTTCTTAGTCCGCATTATTGTGGTGGGCAACTACGGAACCCTACATTGCGCGTGGCCCGACACTTTGCCAACTTTTTACTACTAACGTAGCGGAAAGTTAAAAATGACTACTATTTTGCGAGCACCGTTGTATTTTATTTTCAATGATTGTCAATTAATTTGCAACATGCTGTGAAATCTTATATTATGTGACTTGTATAATGCCGCTGGAACTAAATGTAGTGGAAGGAGTGTAATAAACTTACCGAATGTCAAACCCCTGAAGCACAGTAACTACCACCTCTACCCACGTCCACCACACTTCCCACGTCTACACAAAAAGAAACACTCTCTCGCACTAATCGCACGTATCAACTCGTAACCGAAACATTTTCAGGTGAGTCGAACAGCACTTCTCTTTATAATGGTCGGAGTATTAACCGGATTGTAGATTCGCTTGTAGGGTAAAAATACAGGTCTTAATCGCATTATTCTGAATGTTAAATATTCTTTAAAAATCATTAATACTAATATTAGAAAGAACAAACATTTGTACTTTTGTATGTTTGTAACATATAAACTTAAAAATTACTGGACCGATCTTAAAAATTATTTTACCATAAGAAGCTACGACCGGAGTGACTCAAGAGTGACAGACTATCACACTATCCAGGAGTGACTTAAGCTATTTTTTTACCTGACTCAACAAAAGGCTTACTTTTGTTGAGTCGGGTAAAAAGTAGCCTAAAATGATTCTGGGTCACGCGAACGAAATCGCGAGTAACTGCGCTAACATTATATCCTTTATAATATTATAAATGCGTAAATCTGTATGTCTGTCTGTCTGTTACGCTTTCACTGCTAAGCCGCTGAAGCGATTTCAATGTTTGTTATGAAGATAGTTGAAGGTTCGGGGTCTAACATAGGTTAACTTTTTTCAAAAATCAACCCTTAAGAGGCTGATATAGGGGATGAAAATTTGAATAAAGAACTATATCGATGACATGTCAATTTACTCGCGAGCAAAGCTGCGCGGGTCAGCTAGTTAGTCTTAAAAGGAAAATTATACAAACATCGTATTGCAGGTTAAATGCAAGTACCTTAGAGAAATGGAACAATGTTTTTTTTTTCGGACTGACTGTATTGCTGCTGGCTTTATGGGTTTTTACAGCTTCACCGGGCGCATGGGGCGAGCAGAGTGCCCAGCTAGAATTTGCTTTTTAGGTTAGGTAGGTCCTAAGGGTACCTCCTGTAAGACCAAACCTCGACTTAGGGTATAGTCGTGATTTGTGATGGCAGGGTTAGTGACATTGTTTTGTCCGTAAGTGGCTACAAAAAATATCATACTATTCTTAATATGATAGAAGACACAAAAGATTTTGTGCGTAACTGAGTCGCCTCTTTATTCTCCAAATCGTAACACGACGGTGATAGGACATAAGTTATAACGGTAGGCGTAGTAGCAGTAGAGTGAATAATAACACAACATACTATTGAGTCGTGGGTTGCGGTACCTACCCTGGGTTCTCGCAGAACTCAATAGTATGATGTGTTCTACATTTCTGTGTGTGTGTATATTTAAGTAATTGTAAAAACTTCAGTACCATTATTTCGGACAATATGTCGCTAACATTAGGATTTCGTCTTTAAATTGAACACATTAATTCAGGACGGAAAAGAGTATATACCTACAAAAAAGATTATTTAGCCATTTTCGGCAAAGGATTTAAAGCATCGACAAGTCTATAAATAGGATTGGTTTTAAAATTGGAAACCGTAGACCTTGTTAATTGAGGCGAGGAACATTGTGTAAGCTCGAGATATAAAGATGTGGCTAATAAAAATACGCCTTGACACTGTCACATAAGGTTTAATATTTGTTGTTAGAAATAAGCATTCTAACACAAAAGGCGTAGGGTCGGGATATTTATCTAACGATGTTTTGTAACAGTACAGTAGTGATGGATCCGTTACAATATAACGAACGATAAATAAGACTTAAAACGTTATTCAAAAATATCATGAAAAAAAATAATTGGAGTGGAGTAACGTTATTTTGTTGTCCGTTCGTTGTTGTCCAGAGTACAAAATACTTCAAAATTGATTTATTCAATAATTGAAACTCAAATCGGTTTTCAAGAGTAGCCCTGCAGTAAACAAAAAATTCAATAACTTCGGGTTGTAGAAATTGTCAGATTATAATTCTTTCGTTATTCTTATATCATTTCCTTCAAAATAAAAGAAAATCAAGACGCGCTCGAGAATGCCGAGACAACGTTTGCTTTGCAACTTTGTGACTCTCCCACTCCCTTATGCTACACTCAAAACGTCAGATTTTTAAAATTTTAACTCGCAATTAACCCACCATATTTTTTTCTGTCACTGTTTTTTTTTCTTTTTTTATCTTTAGTTTTTTTCCCCACCATTAAAATGAAAAACATTATGTAACCTTTTATTTTTCCTATCATTTAATCTACAAAATTCAATAGGTCCCCAACGACGCTCGGGTAAATACCAAATACCAATTCAGCACTTTAGCCTGCCCTACTTACACATAACAACGATGCAAAACGCTGTTGCATGAATAGCTAATATAGATACACATTTAATCTACTTACAGATAAATATGATAAGTACAAAAATACAATATTTCAAAAAATAAAGAAAGTTATCTTTAAAAACTTTCAATGATGATAATTCTTATAAAACACTAACTTGTTTTAGATGTAACCCTGACGATAAATTTAACGTTTTAACTTTACTCATAGTAAATGAAATATTTTTAAATGGATAATAATGGAGTTAAACTTGAAGTAACCGATCTCTAATGCAGTGTAATCAATTAATGAGGCAACGCACAATATCTAAATTGTTTACTAAACGTGCTCGTATCTTCGGAAAAATATAGAAACACAAACAAATCTCTCGATCATCGCTGTGTTTAAAAAAGTAAACTTTGATTTATTCCTCAGGAAAGCCATCGTTTAAGGTTTTTGGGTTAAAACTTGTGAAATTTTCTATGGGTAGTATACAAAAATAAATAAGTTCGGTTTCGACAGGGAGAAACTTCTGTGTGAAGAGCATAGATGTTTGTATCTCTGGGTTATGTTGTGTGAAGAGCCTAGATGTTTGTATGTCTGGGTCGGTTGGGTATTTCTATGTATAGATATTTATCGTAGACTAACGCCCATATCACTGTAAAATAATTTGCTTACTTTGGGTTAGATCTATTCGCTTAATTTGTTCAGTGGTTTTATCACAAAACTTAAACACAGTAACTGCCACAAACGATTTCCGATCTCCTGTATCTCCAAATCCCTGGACCAAATGGGAAATATAGCCTCCCAAATAAAAGAAAAATTTTCCACATCGGTTCAGAAGTCTTTGCGCAATCGGGTTACATACATAAAAAATATAAGTATAGCTAGGACATCAAAATGTGGAGATCTGATGATAACTTAATTTTCGAAAACCTTCTACCCTTAACGGAAAGTTAAAAACTGGCAAAGTGCGTGTTGGGCCATGTGCAATGTAGGATTTCAAAGTTGCCTATCACAAAAATGCGGACTAAGAAGAGGACTTTTTTTATTGTTTCGTACTATGAGCATTTTACCTATTTAACGTCAATGACAAACATCTCCGCACCACAGGTTCACTGCCTGTAAAAACTTCTCCAAGTACATTTTATAAGTTGTTCGACTATTATTCAAAAACTTGTAAAACTTACTTAGCCATGATAGTTTTCCTTTTAAGATCATTATATTTACTACTACCGTGAATTTTTTCCCAACCCCAAAATCAACCGTTTAGCGGGCAGAAAAGTGGGGACACTTGACTATAACAAAAATTAGCACTTTAATGTGCTTTATATTTCAAAAACGGATCCCTTAATCGAAAAATTGTTTACGCAAACCTACAATATTTTTTAAAAACCTATTCAACGATATCGATACCTATGGGGTACGCGAGAGAAAAATTAACATCCGCACTTTACATGTAGAGGATACCCTAAAAAATATTTTTCGAGATTTTATTCTAGCACTTTGTTGCAGTGACTAATAAGTGTATTCATGCCAAATAACAGCTTTCTAGTACTAAGGATCTCTGTGTTAAACTGCGGACGGACGGACGGACAAAGCGAAACTATAAGGGTTCCTAATTTTTTTCGGAACCCTAAAAAGATTCCAAGCAATTGAGAACCTCCTTATTTATTTGAAATCAATTAACAAAATATTTATTTGACAATAAGAAAATAACGAAACGTCTTGTGTTTAAGCTCTGTATTTTGTAACTACTAACCGTTATTAATTTTTGGACTAAAACGGTTACAACGCAGTATTACAACATGCATGTTGGAGGTTTTTAGTAACCTCCAACTCTAACGCTTGGGAGGCCGCAATACTTTGTTCTGGACTAATGGGCTCACACTCTTTCTATCATATTTCGCCTTTGTAATCTACGGAGAGACTATTTTTAACTTTATCTTAAGTAGGACATCAGATTTTATTTATTTAGCTTAGAATGTTTAATTTGCTTCCGATAAAAATAGAAGTTTTAACCGCCCCTTTGGTCGAGTGGTAGCGACCTTGACTACGCAATCGAGGGGGCTAGGGCTCAATTCCTGACAGGGACAAATGCTTGTGTGTTGAGCATATGTTCGTATTTCTAGGTTCGGGTGGTTGTTAAATATATTCTGGTATATTTATACATGTATTTCTATGTATCTCCCCGTTTTGTCCAGGCATCTCTGAAGAATATGAAGACTATCTGCCATTCTGTCAGGCAGTTCTTAAAAGGCGAACGATTGGCGACACGAATCCCTACCATCGCGACTTCTAAGTGGTAGATTTCTGCAAGGTCTCGCCCGGGTCTGGTACCACCGCCTTACCTATTCCTGACGCAATAGCATCAATGCTTGTCATTGTCGGGTTCCGGTTTGAAGGATAAGGCAGCCGATAAACTTATGCATGTGGCATTACCAACTAGCCACATAGTTAGCAACGCAACATTAACACCTTTTGAATCTATAAGCGATGGTTGTCTCTTTTCATCAGGAGAGCCTTGCTTGTTTGCTATCTTATTTTATTAAAAATAAGATTATTTCACAGACTAATATTGTTTTACTAGATGGTAGATTTTCGCAAAGTTTTCCGGGTATTTGGTACCACCGCCTACCCATTCCTGCCGCAATAACGTCAATGCTAGTTATTGTCGTATTCCGGTTTGGAGGATAGTAAGGTAGCCGGTATACTTATGCGTGTGGCATTGTCATTCCGCCGCGCGGATAGCAACGCAGTATTAACATCTTTGGCGTCTATGGGTGATAGTTTATCTTTCCATCAGGAGAGCCATCTGCCTGTTTACTACCTAATGATATACAAAAAAAAATGTAAACTTTAACTGCGCCAAATGTCATACTCCACCGTCCGCGTAATAGTCTTTAAAAGTGGGACAAAGTATTTTGCTTCACGAATTAACATACCTATAGATATGGTAAAAACAACACCCCGTCCTGGGACCACTAGCTCTAATTTTGACAGGGATCAATATTATAACATACTCGTATAATTTGTTGGCAATATAATTAATACATGACAGTTTATACTATTTCTGAGAATCGTTACTTACCAATTTTTCCGTACATATTATGTCAGCTTTCTACAGAACGTAATACATAGAGTAATGCAAACATAACAGCCCTCGGCTGCTTTAAAAATAAAATAACGTGTTTTATTTATGAAGTTTATAAAAGTTTTAACACTTTTTGTTTAATTTTGTTCAATCTTATTTACACTTCGGCAAATCTCATTTAATTGCGAGGTTTATTCCGATGTTTTCCCTCTAAAAGCAGCTTTGTAAACCGGAGGTAACTTTATTATTTCAATGATCTCTAAACGCTCTTTAAAAATGTACGTTTTATTGTTTTATGTGAAAAGGTAGCAAACAAGGTAAAGGTGCTTTGCTGAAAAGATGATAATGATAACGTAATGGCAAGGATGTAATGCCATACGTAGAAGTTTACCGGCTACCCTCCAAACAGGACCACGACATTTACAAGCGTTGAAGCTTGGAATAGCTTAAGCGGTGCTACTAAAACCAGGCCCATTGTAGGCATAATAGGTAAAGCGATGGTTACGAACCTGAGTGAGATGCTTCAGAATTGTACTACGTAGAAGTTACGGTCTGTTCAACTCTAAAATATGTGACAGGAAGTTAGATGATCTATTTATTTAAAGGGGTCCCGACAGATACAGAGAAAAACGATTTTAAATTGTAACCGTTTTCAAGAGAAAAGAACTATCTAGATATAAGGCTAATGTATTCGGCTACGATGGGGCTAACATATTCATAAATAAAAGTCCCTGAAATTCTAGAATAAAAAAAAAGCGGCCAAGTGCGAGTCGGACTCGCCCATGAAGGGTTCCGTAGTGGCTGTGTATAGGCACTAGCG
>DVYC01000017.1:0-12196 GCA_018235905.1 Apodemia chisosensis | reverse complement strand
TTCGGTATATGACCAAGGAGCAAGACCCCAGTTCACAGTTGTGTAGTAATAATTTTCTTGATATTTATATTAAAAAAGGCTATTTAAACTAAAAATTAAAAAATATTTTTGCATATTCTAAAAATTGACGGCAAGCTGAATCGATTGAAAAAGTTTTAGTTTCCTAAGTAATCGGGAAGTGGCTCAAAAACCACTGCAAAGTGGTCGGTTTTTGGATGTAATTTGGTGTCGTTTTGTTAGATGTTACACATTTTTCGGTCTAGCCCCTCAGCCCGCAAACGATAACGTGCGATAAGGAACTCCGTTCCAACAATAGGTACCTTATTATTCATTGGGGTACGGAACCTTAAAAATTATAAATAAATTATGAAAATACTAATTTTCTCTAAATGATTTATATGAAAACTACTTAATATAAAAAAGTAACACATAAAAAATCACCTTTAAGATTTGAGATTTTTTGATAACAGATTTATTGTTATCAATGTATGTAGTTGCTAATGTAAATGTGGCTACTAATAAAAAGTATTTTATAAAATATGGTAGCCACAGCATTTTATTTTTGTCAAAAATTATCAAAAAATATGCTCGAATAAGCCACACACGACATGCAAAAAATAACTTTTTATAAAGCGGTGAGTTCATTGCGTACATGATAATATTCTATTAAGTCCCCCAAAGGACTTATAAATTCTGATTCAATAATTCATATTTTTAATATTACGTTCACTTTTGCTAATTGTATACCTATATATCAAAACACAGCCGCCATTAAAAAATCTCCTATAATGGCACTGCTCAGTTTCAATTTAATGTTGAAAGCTTTGAACATTTATACTATCCCAAGTTAATTTAATTATCCAGTTGCAATAACAATGCAACACTACGTTTTATCCAATGTGCTGAGGGTTTATCTGATGGTAAATAAAATGCCAATACGAAATTTGAGGAATGTCCTGTAGTTGCCAAAACACCTTTCCTTTCTAAAGTTTTATAAAGTGGACATTTATATCTGGAACCTTCCTCGAAATCGAGTTTCAACTTAGGATAGAGCCATACCACTGGCATGTTGTCATTTAATATTTTTGGAAACTGTTCTCCTATTGCGTATTGTTGTCTATCCCAACGTGCACCATCCATGAAAAGCCCTTCTACATATACACCCCATTCTGCCGGATCCTCCTCGTAATCAACTTTTCTTACTTCAAAATCGAAAATAAGCAAGTCAATAGGTATTTTCTTTGCACGAGCGTAATTTTGTACCGAACCAGTAAGAAATGCTTGGGTAAAAAAGAAACCTGAAAGCCAGAATGTAGAAGGTTTTCCATTTTCATACCAATCTTGTAGCATCGCTAATCGTTCTCAGAAATCTGCAACGTAGCTCGGTAATGGTTTTAAACTAGGATAGGAAACTTTACACCAATTATCCGGTATTCGACCTAACAACATTGCATTTACTTGTAAATCCAGTGCTGGCGACATTACAATAAGACCTTTGACAGCCTTTTGAAGATCGAGCAGTGAAGTTCTTATTTCTTTTAATAATCTATTAAATCTTTCCATCTCTTGGATGAGTACGGTATTCATAGATTCGTTATAATCTACAGGATATTTTTTTTGTGCAGTCTCAACATCATATTCTTTAGGAAGCTTGGATACAATTTCAGCTGCCATATGACTTATAATGACATCTGTATTGCCACCTTCACCCCCACTACCAGTTCCCTCCACTAAAACTAAAGCCGATGTAAGTGCCATTGAAACTGAAGAATCTTTTGTAATTCCCGCATTCATATGCAATCCATATACTTCTGGCGGAGGATTAACTGGAACTGTTTCTATATGTTTAAGATAATCTTGATATTCGCAACGACGTGGAAGACCATACATAGGGCCTATATCACAGAAAAGATAATTTGGATCATTTACAACACCAGGATTTACATAGTTGTCCAATATAGTTACAATTAATCTTCTATCCCAATCATCCGTTACCCTACCACCGTAATTACATTCACCAATTAAATATTTTATCGCTACATATTGAATTTCCTCGTATTGGTTAAGGAACATCTGTACTTGCATAACTGATATGTGAAAATCGGAATCATTAAACCCATACTGTATATTCCAGCCTAATGGCCCGAATTTCTTCCTCTCTTGCACTACAGCATGGAAGAAACTTACAGCATATAGAAGTTTGCTAAAAGGTTTGTCTTTACCAGGACAACCTTCATAAAATTCCGATTCCTTTAATGGTTCTGATAAGTAAGATCTATTTAAATTATGTTGTAGACCTGTAGGAGGTTCATTTGTCATTTTAACCCCTACCTGAAGTACAGATTGTGGAAATTTATCAGATGGGTAACTTGTTAACCACAATCTAAAACTTAAATCCGTGTTTGTTAGATCAAAACCTTCAGTAATTTTTTCTAATACAGGTAGCCAAGATACAGCTAAATGGCAATTCTGTAAACAAACCCATCCACCTTCTAACTGAGCGCGTTCTATCATCGCCTTAGCTATTGGCCCTTGTCCTTGCCCAAGTGATATGGAATTAAATCTGTGAGCGTAACCCATTTTTTCACAATATTTTATTAACGCTCCCATAGGATCCGAACCGGGAGATAAAATGAAAATTAGGGGAGCTAAGCAATTAGAATCTCCAAAAGATTTCCCAATATCAAATGGCGGTGGTGTTATGTATTTTATACCCATTTGTTTTTCCACAAAATCCGATATAGCAATTGTTAATTTATCAGGTCTTAAAATTCTGACCACTAAAAGCTTTTGAAATTGTGATAATTTTTCTTCCCAACCTCCAGGGAGAACTTTTGTATGCGGTTCTAAGTCGTCATAGACTTCCTTCCATTTGTCTATTAAATTTATAAAATTATCTTTGAAACCTTTAAAAGAAAGTAAGTCCTGTATTCTACAAATTTCATCCCAAGATTTATCTGATAACCATTCTACTGGTTTTTTAAAAGGATTTTCTACAGCTATACCACCAGTAATAAGAAATAAGTATTCATCGTGATTCATTTCACCTGTTGATAGCATCATTTTAGAGCACATTATAAAAGAAAACATAAGTTTATCTTTATCAAATAAAGATCTACAAACATTACTGTATAAGTTGTATGTAAATGTATCTCTTAAAAATTTCAGCCTCTTATCTAAATCCTTAGATTTATTTGCATTTTCAATTGATATGATATACAAATTAATAAACCAAGTCAATGAATACTGATACATAGGATCAACATTGGGTAATTCCGTAACACAGTAGTATAAAACAGCAGAATGAGATGCAATTGGTCGATAACCGAGTCTGAATTTTTCAATTACAATTTCAGTTTCAACACTTGCTTCTTGTTTTTTCATAATATCTATAGCTAAAAGCTTCGATGAATCTAAAACTTCAATAGCAGATTCATCCTCTAAAATATCACCTTTGGATTCCTGTAACGTTCGTAAAATATCATCTTCTACTTGTTTGAGTGCTGCGCGGTTTGCAGCTCCTTGAACAATTAATTTTTCCCTTTTTTCCTGTAAATCCGGACGTTCTTTGGCAACAACTATTCCAAGAAGTTGATCTTCTAAGCCATCTTTTGTAAGAGCAAAATTGATTAAAGTTACTTTATTAAATACTTCAGGCAAATAATGTGGATTTCTAAGTTTTGTAGTCATATATAATTTAAAATTTGGGTGATATTCGATCACATTCTCTCCCAAAGCAATATATTCTTTTCCTCCTTGTGTGTATGTATTTTTCATAAGAACGGGGTCCAGAGGTGCTTCTACGTCCTCCAAAATGCAATCTATTAATGCTGGTTTTCCGTATTCTAAGCAAGTTTCTATTACCTTCATATAATTTCCATCGGTGAATTTCATGACTTGTAGATCATTCGATTTCTCCATAGTCTTAATCCACTTATTGGCTTGTCCTTGTGGATCAATAAGTAACGACCATCGCATAGAATTATCTTGTATAATACCATTATCAATGGAAAAAGAATCTCTAGGTAATCCAGCTATGCACCAATTCTGAATTTTAATATCAGTACCTAAAACATCTTTAAAAACAAACTGCGCTGAATGAGGCATATTAAGTTCAATTACAAGCTTACGCCATTTTTCCGTTATAGCAGTTCGTATAGGTAAAGTATAGGGTGATAAGTAAGCTATAATTCCGCAAGACACTAATATATCTCCAGCTAGGTTATCAAACAATAATTGTAAGTTTTCAGCTGCAGCTGTCCATCGCACCTTTTCTCCCCCTAAGCCTCCAATTAGTTTCTCCGCACGATAAAGTTTATCAATACATAACTGTACCTCATCTTCAAGAGCTTTCTTTTTAATATTGGCTTCTTCTAGAGCCTCATTTAATTCAGCTAGCTTAGCTTCCAACTTTGCAACAGTTGCTTTTTTTTCTTCCAATATTGCCATAGTTTCTGAAAATTCTTTTTCTGCAGCTTCCAATTTAGCTTTTTTTGGAGCGACTACTTTTGCTACAGCATCATACATATCCATAGCAATTATCCACTTGCAAAGTCCTTCAGCTGCTGTCGATGCCTTAGCAATAATATGTGGCTTAAAATCTTTGTTCGAAAGGTACTCTTTACGTATTTTTTGCATGGTCGCTACTGGAATATTATCTTTATCATAGTTTCGCAGTGACTCTAGAAAACCCATATCACCTAAAATTCTTTTACTTGGTCCCCAATAGTCAAATATTTTTTTCCCGGGATTATCAGGGTCGGGGATTTTATCCGGTGGAATACCTTTCATTACACAAACCGCTGCCATTACAAGTTTTACCGTCGTTGGTGGATTCTTCATTGATTTAACAATAGTTATATCAGCTGGTTTCAAAGTATTTAGTGCTGCAATAGCATCTTCCAATATAGGTAACGCTAACGCTAAATCAGCTTCACAGTCTTTCTTCAACTCTTGAGCTGCTGCAGCTTGCACATTCGCTACTTTTTGATCCTCACGAACTTGTGCTGCAGCTTTATCAGCTATAGCTGTTTCTTTCGCTATTTCTTCCATCATTTTGGTTGACTTTGCAGCCATTACTATGAGTTGTGGCTTCAAAGCATTTAAGTCACGTTGCATAATTGCAACAGCGTCCGCTGCCTGTCCAAGTTTATCTAAGCCATTTGTGTATCTCAGTTTTGCAGCACGTAGCTCTCTTTGTTTGCGATTAGTTAAAGTTGTAAATGATTTTATTAAATCTAAATATGAAGCAGACGTGATGTAGGTCTTTCTGGCAAACTGGTTAAAAAATTCAACTGACACTGTCCGGGAGTCTACATGAAATTGCTTACATGCAATAACTGCAGCCATTTTCACTTTATCGGGCACATTAACTTTACCCATGTAGTGATGTGCAACCATTTCTAATGCATCTTCTGGCCAACTGTCATACCAGTCTATTGTACAACAATTTACAAGAGAAGGATACAGTCTTAACCTTATCCTAAATGAACTTCCGATTGGACTGAAACAAAGTGCAATATGCAATTTAGCTTTACAACGACCAATAAAGAAAGCAAGAATTTGTAATGGACTAATATCAAGATTACGATTTCCACCTTGGGCAGCGAGGCGTACTAATTCTAAAATTTCTTGCTTTTCATCTAAACCATACAAATTCGGTACTTCACCGGAATTCAACAAACTGTCCAAATTTTGAATAAAAACTTCCTCTTTGATTTGGCTTTCAGTAAAAAGGAATGTAGTATCTTTATTTAGCCCACCAGATTCACGAAGCACTAATTTTACATCATCATGCCAATCTTTTACACTATAAGATTTAGTAATTTCGGGTTGAAAAGTTTGTTGCCCTAAAATTGCACTTGCTAATTTGGTTAGAGATTGCCTGCCAGAACCACCTACACCCACTAGTAACGCATTTCCTGATGGCATTGACAGTAAACGACATATTTTTGAAAGATGTTCTAGGGCATAATCGAATAATACGATATTCATTTTAGCTTTATGCATAGTATTATATTCAGCTAGCATTGATATTGCAACATTTAAAAATACTTCCCGCGATGGTATTTCTTCATATTTTCTTTCGCCTTCCAAACTCTCAGTGTCTAAATAACATCCAAACATCATTCGTTTAATATTTTCCTGTGTAACTTCACCATCATTATCTTGGTACGTATCCAAAGCCGATTCAAAAGTATCTTTCATGAAATCACGTGTTGAATTTTTAAGCACATTGAAGAGCCATGTTCTGTCTACTTCGTCTATTAGTCTATCGTAAAATACACGCATAATTTCGTGGACCCAAACACGAGTAAACGTTTTTTTGTTATCGGCTGATTCCTTCCTTAATAATGCACAACCTTGAATGACTCTTGAAAAGTCTCTTAAATTAAATATGTAATGCGACTTAGCCGGTGTAGGTCGTAATCCCTCAGTAGCTTGATCATATATATCCATTGTTGCTGCTATAATATTAACTATTATTGGTTGTGTATCTTGGCCAAATCCATTTCTTCTCCATCCAAGTTGTAGTAAAGACATAAATATTTTTGACATACTTTCTTTCGAAAACTCATTAATGGAGTAAATGTTGTAATGTCTCAACATTCTAGGATAAATAAGTTGTCTACTTCCACCGACTGGGCCGATAGCTCCATAGAAAAACGTGTCATATATGTATAGTTTATCGGTGGTTTTCAGATCGTACCAGTGTTTTTGATCAAAGTATAGTCTTAACAGTTCAATAGCAGGTTGAGCCCCATACACTTCTTTCGCTGGCATATTCATGTCATCTATAAATATAACAGCTTGTTTACCTTTTGTGGGCCCATAATTATTTTTTCGCCTTTTGACTAACTTGGAGATAACAAGTTCTTGTGTTTGATTAGCCGAGGTTGTTGTCGTAAAAGTAATAAATCCAGGCGTGTATTTTTCCATATCTATATTATTCATCAAAAAATTTTGGACATAAAAGCTTTTTCCAGTACCAGTTGGGCCGATAAGCATCAAAGGTACAGCATATTTTGTGTGTAATTTTAAAAGATAAATATACTTCTCAGTTTCTAATGTAGGTATAACAGTTTGAAGAAGATTAATTTGTTCTTTAACTTGAACAGCTTTGACTGCATCAGGCCAAGGCTTCCAGCAACCCTTACCCTTATACATGTAAAAATGATCAATAATCATTCCCTCAGTGGGAATAGACACGTCAATTCTTTCAATGTCAGGAGGGATTCCTCTTTCTCCCCGAAAATATTCTTTTATTAAGTCATCGTACCTTTCCCGAGATTCAGTATTTAATATTCCACCGACACCCCACACCAACGCCGTCATAAAAGACGCTAAAAACCAGGTTCTAGTGTATTTTGTGTCTTCTTCGCCTTCTATTGCATTTTCCATCAACATTTCCACAAGCCGAAGAGTGCTCATAACTAGATTAACCTCCCCACCCGTGACAAGTTGTATACACTGCTTACGAACATAATATACCAAAGGATCAAATAACCATTCACACATATTGAAAATGTACTCTTCGTTTTCTTCAAGCCAAATAGGATTGAGAGTATTAAGCCAGGATTTATAAAATGGATAAAAGCCTAGAGAAGAAGATTCCATATAAATCATACCACATCTCGAAACTGTAGCAGGTGAGGCCTGTGATAGATCCATTACTTCAAAAATCATAGACATCACATTAGACATAGCCATAACTTCACCTGAAGTCAAACATAACTTCTTATTATCGTCTAAAACTGTGTTCATATTTTCAATCCAAACGGCGTCTACTGGACCATCGAATACAATCCATTTCCTAATGGGAGTATCTTCTGAGGCAAAATCTCGAAATATAGTAGCTACAATACCATCTGTCCATTCATAGGATATTGGGTCGAAAGCTCCGTATAATTGTCCCATCGTCACTGCCTTTGGATTCAAAACTTTATAAGTTGATGCACATCCCCCTGGTTGGTTTCTTTCTTCCATAAGAGTTAAAGCCTCAGCTAAAATTTTTAAAGTCATTGATTTTCCAGCAAACGGTTCACCTACTAACATAAATCCATGCCTGACGATCATCATTTCATAGGTTTGAATAATTTTGATTAAAAAACATTCCATAGGCTGAAGATTATTTTTCTCGCAACAATCAGTACAGGCTTGCAAAAAATTTACGTAATCTGGTTTTGGCAGAGTTATTCCGGGAAATAAATCTGATATTATTCCTTCAAACAAAGGTACGTCAAAAGACAAAAACTTAGGTAAATTAACGTCAGTTATTGACCTAAGTAGTAAAATGCTCTCGCTTTCATTAGGAAAACTTCGTTTTAAATTTCCTGCCGCCGATAAAACAGTTTTAACTGCTCGCATTCCATAATCATAATGGTTTTGTGATGATAATTGCTCAGAGCACAGACGGTATGTTGTTACTATTTTAATGGAAAGACTTCTAGCGTCCATAAATCCAAATGAATACAACGATATCTCTCCTATCATAGCATAATCTGGAACCATCATTGCCACTGTTCTAAATAAAACTTTAAGATTATCAGGAAGCTCAGACCGTCCAGCATATCCGGGGTTCATAGTGATGCAAACGTAACAGGCTGGATTTAGTGTCAAAGTAGTTCCCTCGAAATCAAATGTTTCTAAATGTTGCCTAACCGCCTGTACTATACAAAGAATTTGCTGAGCGATTACTGACAACACTTCTACTTCTATTCGATTGAATTCGTCAAAGCAAACCCATGCACCACATGATGCTAATCCCTTAAAAAATTTACCCATAGCTTTATAATCTAACCCATCTGAACAATTAAAAACTACACATTGAACGGCCAACGCTTTAGCTAAATCTTTTGTAGTTTCCGTCTTACCAGTTCCAGCCGGCCCCTCAGGAGCACCATTCAAATGAAGGTAATAAGCTCCAATAAGAGTACGATAACATCTATCCGTTAATGGTGTTATAACTAATCGATCAGAATTGCCAAGGTATTCATATGCATAATCTACAACCGCATTTATAATTTTAACAAAGACTCTTTCTTCTTCCCAGTAATAACGTAATTGAGCTAACCACTGGAAGTCAGTAACTTCGGCTACTTTTTTTTCTATTAGTTCCAATATAACGTCTTTGGCATGTACATCGATCACGATCAGAGCTTTCACAGTAATACTGCTCAGTTTTGATAAATCTGGCCTTCTTATAATAGCAACGGTTTCATTTAACTGTTTTGTCAGGCCTGTATGGAATGCTTGAAGGTCACTCAATTTGTGTGTATTCAAACATTCATGTACGTCAACCGCCCAATATATTTGAGATATTGCTAAAACAACCATACCCTCCCAAGACAAAATCCAATCTACTCGACTCATGTTAGGATAGTCGTAGTAAGATAGTTCAGTTTCAGATTTTACCGACTTTAGCATTTGATCTTCGACTTGGACCAACCATTTCTCTACAGATCCTCTAGCAGCTGCAACACTTATGTTTTCTAAAAATTCGACTTGTTCTCCTTCCATTGATATCATTGCTGATATATTAAATTCCGGGTCAAAAACCAATTTATTTATACCTTCGAAACACTTTTTAAGATGCGGTTGTACTTTAAGGGGATTTTTAGTTTCGGATAATATTTCTAACATTTCGTCATTAGACAAGAAGAAAAACCTGGGAAAGTATAAACGCTTTTTCTCTAAATAATTATTTACACCGTCATTAATTTTTTCTAAAAATCCGGAAGCTATTTTAAATGATTCTAATACCCCTGCACCTCCAGCTAAATCTAATACGTGAGGATCTTTTTCTACTGAGCCCATGTAACGACGATATATATTGTTTACCTCAACAAACATTACCCCTTCTTCCGGCATTTGTGCAACAATATCTTTAGAAGAAAAAATAGGCAAGAGGTACAACCATTGACTTTGAACTTTTCCCCATTCGTCTATAGTAGAGTTGACTCGGACAATTTTTTCATACCATGCTCTTACTTGTGACTCAAACGGCTTTACAAACGCTGAACCACGCATGCCTATTGTTTTAACTATGTGATCATCTAAAACACTTTGTACATCATCTAAGCCAGAGAGAATAAATATGCCGGTGTCCTTATATGGACTAGTTTTAAAACATATATCAGTCCATTCAGCCATCATTTTATTGAGATTAGTAATAAGAGCAAGCTCTTTTGTTGCTGCGACACTTACAATCTCGTATTGGTCTATTTCATCCCAAAGATTAAAGTTAATTATTTTACGTAAAGTAGTTCCAGCTGTCGGTGTTAAGTCAAAGCCTGCAATACTGGACATTTCATCCCAATGCCTTTGCACTAACGCCGGATTACACATTATGTGTGCCATTTGGACATTAGGTCTCCACTCTTTTATTTCAGCTATGGCCTGAGCACAAAGCTTCATCGGCGCTGGTAAATTATTCACATCAGGATCATCAACTAACCCTTGAAACCGTTTCTCTACACCTTCTGCTATTTGCTGCTTTATTTTGTTTTTGTACCCCTTTGATAATTTTAAAAACTCTTTATAATAAAAATCATGATCACTTTCAATTTTTTCGTGGTCCATGTATTCAAAAGGCCCATCCATCCACGTATAATAACTTCTTTTCCATTTGTGAACTAAATAAATAAGACTATAAAATGGTAGCACAAAATCTTTTAATTCTTCAAGATCTCCATATGAAGATATAGGAAACTTAAAGGTTTTCTCCTCATTATTTATCCACGCTACTAATTTATCACAATCCGCTAGTCGATGTACAAGTTTCCTTAAATATTCTAAATATTCAAGAGTGTGATTAGTATCATCCATATTGTCTAATAGTTCTAAATAGGGTATCATTTCTAGAACTTCTTTATTTAAATAGGCGATTTTTCCCAATAAATTTTCTTCCATTTCAGCTTTGAATGTTTCATATGCAGCAGCATTTTTTTCAAAGATAGGTTTAATATCTTTAAGCCAGTTTACAGTTCTAGTGTTCGATGCTACATGTTCCGGTGTGAGCGATGTCATTTCTAATAAATTTGAGATTATATTGATTTGTCTCAAAATTCTTTCCTTTAAAAGTTCAACCAACACAGATTTAGCGTGTAAAATATAAACACCCTGTTCTACCAATTCTGCTGCATTTTCAGGTACTTTTAAAGCCTTTGCAGCTATTATTTCAAATTCGGCGCAAATATTATCATTTTCATCCATATGAGTTTTAACAATTCCCGCTATTATGTCATTAATAAACTCCAATGCCTTTCTTTTTAAGCCATCTACCATTCGTAATTGACAAACTACAGCACAATTAAAATATTCATTTTCTAAAACCGCAGTTATATCGGAATCAATGTTTTGAAAATATTTAATTTTATCACGTGATTCTTCAAATTCTACTGCTTCTTGTATAAACTTCATTAATTCATTTTTAGCTGGTGCACCGTATAACATACTGTATTCTTTTCTTAAATGAACTAAATATTGGACAAGCGGTTCCAATACAATATCAAGCTGTTTTTGTAATCTTTTGTGACCATCTTTGTGTAACCACTCATTATAGCTAACCGGTAGAACGTCATAATCATAGGGTAATTTAAGGTATTGTTCAATAGGCATAAGTCTTTGTGCTATTTGAGAAATAGCATCAACAATTGTATGGTATACATTACAAATTTCTTCCAATGAAGGATCATAAAAAAATTCGCCATCAAAATCTAAGTCTATTCTAAGTATTGGAACAGATTTAGAATCTTTTAGGGCGTCTATAATTGCATCAATAGATCTACGCATTAATTCTTGTATCTGCATGGAAATCATTTTTATAGCACAGTTAACAAAATACGGAATCCTTTTAGGCTTCATACCTCTTAAGCACCGAGGGTTTTTAAGCCATGTCACAAGGATAGAATACCATGTACTAGAAACTAAATAATCAGCTCGTTTAATTGTTTCCATAACATTCGCTTGAAATTCTTCTATATCCATCAAACCTTTTGATCTATATTTTGCCAAGTCAATAATACACCGCGGGAATGTTTTCTCTGATGTTTCCAGAATTAACCTTATAAATGGGTGTAGCAATAATGAACCTTCTTTAAGTTTTTTCCTATATTTAACCATTTTTTCGAAATTTGCAGTAACACCATTAAATTTAAAATATGGTTCCACATACCTTTCACGCGATACACCAGGT
>DVYC01000016.1:0-12223 GCA_018235905.1 Apodemia chisosensis | reverse complement strand
ACAGTAATATATACCAAAAAAATACATACAAACAAGTCACATAGCCTCCAAAACAAAAAAAAAAAAGAAAAAAAAAAACTTTTTGGTCGCATATATGTGTTTTAGTACTGATTCAGTGCTAGGGAAAACTTAAAAACAAGAAAAGAACAAGTCCAGTCGTGTCAACATTTTTCTTTGCTTAAAATAAATACTAAAAGAAACATTAAAAATTTATTTAAATTATTAATCATACAAATAAGGCCCCATCCCATTGATTTCATGTTTCCTAATCGCTCGCGTCCAACGACAGCATGTTGCTGACGCAAATCTATTCGATTTCCTCCTACCAGAAATCGTCTAACGCGGCTAAAGAAGTTTAAAAAAAAGTATCATTACGGCCGGGATCCGTTGCGGGGTAGGCAGAGTAAACCGATCGTCTATAGACTTTCCGATTCACCACGATTCACCGATTTGTGGTTGGCGACATGAGTGGTGATCCCCATCGCGGCATTTTACCGACCTGATAACAATTATCCATTATTTCTAAAATAAGTTTTGTTATTAATTTTTTATGAATGTTGACAGAATTTCTTCGTGGCTGAACCCTTGGCAAGTGGAACGAGGATACACCAGTCCAGTGCAGGTGGAGGGCATCGCGGTCACTTCACATGCGTAAGATTAGTTTATACTTTATTATAAAATGAGTGGAACTTGAAAAGATACAACGTAGTAGGTCTGCAATCTAACAGAGAGAGTTTTATTTCCAAACATCCAATACAGTACTTAGACGGAAATATAGACAATAAACAGAGATGACGATACTAGTATATTTGGTGTTACAATCATTAAATACTATTTATCCTAACAGTTTAGGTTAGCGAATAGGCGGATGGCTCTCCTCATGGTAAGGCAAAATTATCGCTCATAGATAACATATATGTTAATAGCGCGTTGCTATTGGTGTGGCATTGTTTTGGTCCGGGCCTTCTTTGAAGAATAGACCATCTGCAATTCTGCTAAGCTTGTGCGTGTGTGTGTGTGTGTGTGCGTGTGTCCGTGTATGCGTATGTGTGTGTATGCGTATGTGCGTGTACGCGCGCGTGTGTGTGTGTGTGTGTGTAAACATTTCATAACTTTTGAACGGCTGGACCGATCAAAACGTGGTTAAAGGCATTCGATTAGGTTTCGCCAAACTTAGACTTCTTGTAAATTTGAACAGATTCGGCCTAGAGAAATTTAAAAAACCTCAAAAAAATTTTGGCAAAACAATATTTTTTTTAAATAACTTCCAGATTAATGCACCAATTGAATACAAAATCTAAGCAGCTCTTTTCCATAAGAAATCGTGTCAAATGCTGTACACTGCATTAAAATACGAGTATAATCATCCGTTCGATTCGTTCAGCTGTCGTTGACGACAAATTTTGAAAATACTGTTTTTCGACATAATTTCGAGATTTTTAAATCAATCATTTTTTGACCTTCTACAATGTTTTAGTAATTAAAAACTACGCCGAATGCTGTTTCAAAAATACTTAAAAAATTGCGCCAAATACCGTAAATTGGACTAAAACTGGTTGATTCGTTCGGGGTTTATCAATGGCGAAAATTTTTGAGAAAAGTTTTTTTGAAATTGTTTTCGACATTTTTCAGTCTATCGATTTTGTAGCTAATAAAACATTTTTAGAGCTCGAAAATTGCGTTGAATGCCATCTGAAAAATCAAAATTGAATATTATTTTGAAAATATAGCTTTTCAAAAATTAAAATACTCTCATTTTTACAAAGTTTAGATTTTTGAACTTATGCTTTTTGAACTGATGCTAAGGTATAGTTTTTGCTTCTTTGAGCTTAAAATATCTCAATTTAGCGGGAAGTTTCAGGGATGGATTGCAGGGTCAACTGGCTTACAGATTTTTTTCTATAATTTGTTTATTAGATATTTCTGCTTTAACATTAATAGAATTAAGGTCGAGTTTCGACCAGAGGGCAATCACAAGTATATTTTATAATATCATAATGAATAATACACATTTTTAATGTTTATTACAATCGTCTCTCGGGACGTGTCATTTTCATACATTAGAACGTGCTTGCAAAGCCAATATTTTTGAACAATATTAATATTGTTTGGTTCAAACAGCATTCTACGCTATATCAAGACTCCTGATTCCTGTCACACGAATAGCAACACATAACAGTATTGCAATCTACAGGCGTTGATTGTCTCTTTTATTTCAGATATTGTTAGGGTAATAGTCTGCTTTAGAGATGGGTAGCTATTGTAATAATCAGCTATATAGCGGCTTTGTGAGAAATACCCACGGCTACGCTGTACGTCAACACAATAGCTAGCTATTGGCTATCAAGAATAACTGACCGATCACTAGTTACGACGCTACGTATAACCGCACGCCGTAGCGAACTTCACGCGCGTGGCGTAGCCGCTACAGGCCGTAGCTAATAGCTATTTGTATTCCGCTAAGTCGCCGCGATCATCGACAGTTAACTTGGATCGTAATACAGCTGTTGACCAATTTTATTAACATTTCCGCAGTTACCACTTACTACCACTAATCAGTTTTATTTAAATAGCTTAATTAGAGGGTTATCTTGCTGATTATTCAACCCTAAATAACTAGCTAGTTAGGTTATTGAAATCTCAGTTAAATACCCGTTACTAGTCTGCTTATTTGAAATCCTACAATAAAAGCAATTCAGCTTATTAATAAAAATTTAATGATAATATATTCACGTCGAAATTTTCTCTCCATCCTACCGATAAAAATTAAATTCTTAACACGTCTCTCTACACGAGACTTCTTTATTGCAAAACAGCTAATTAATACAAAGTGTTCATAAAACTTCTAAGAGTTTCATTTAAAATAACAGTAATGAAGTTGTTAATTTAAATTAAGTTCTACTGTTCAAGCTGTTTTATACCAGTTGTAAAATATGTTCTAGATTTTAGAACACAACCATGATAGTAAACATAATTTACTAGATGTGATTTTTATTGCATGCTCAGTTAGGGTACCTATACTCACAAAATAATTATTAGTTTAAACATACGCTGATGGAATTCAATAATTGATGGACACCTTAATAGCACGCACACGTTCTACGAATAGGCGGTACACTCGTAAAACTGACAGCCAGTTGGCAGAAAAGAAACGCTAATTACATTAATATAGTACTACGATTGATCCCCCGTGTTAGTCCGTGCTCTTTTTGAAAAATATACCATCTGCCGTTCTGCCGGGCGGTTTGTAAGAGGCGAACGATCGTGGCTACTAGGTGGTAGAGTTCTCGGTAGGTAGAGGTAGAGTCACGACGGTAGTGACACGTATAGCCAATAGGTCGCCTTTTACAACCTGCCAAACAGAACGGCAGTTAACCTATTCTTCAAAGAAGTCCGGACCAACACAGGAGCCCGAATCAACACGGAGGACATAAAATAAACATTACAGATTTATAACACAACCTATTTTAACTAAGCGAAAAACCCAATTTTTTAGCCCAACATAACATTTTAAACTATAATTTGGTGACGGCAGCAGAAAATAAATTAAGTATGTCGTGCTCGTGTGATTGTAAGAGGCTGTAACTTAACATTAGTACGATTTATGTCATCAATACAAAAAATAATCTTCACTATCTCATAAACGACTAGGAAAGTTATCTAACTCGTTTAGATAAAAGGAGAAAGCTAAATAACTACGCACTATTTGTGTTTATCATGACAACTCTAATACAGTTGCAAATGCTAGTATTTTTATAAATACACTACTTGACCCGATTCGACCGTGAGTAGATTAACATATTGTCGATATAGTTTTTCATACAAACTTTCGTCCCCTATTCAGTACTTTAGGGGTTGATTTTTGAAAAAAATAAGCTTATGTTTGACCCCGTACCCCGAAATATATTCATGCCAAATTTAATAAAAATTGGCTCAGCGGTTTTGCCATGAGAGCATAACGGACAGACGGACAGACTTTCGCATTTCTAATATAAGCATGTCATGAAAATTGATTCAGCGGTTTTGTCGTGAAAGCATAACAGACAGACAGACAGATAAACAGACAGACAGATAGATAGATAGATAAATAGACAGACAGACAGATAAACTTTCACATTTATAATATAAGCATGTCATCAAAATCGGTTTAGCGGTTTTGCCGTGAAAGCGTAACAGACAGACAGATAAATAGAAAGACAGACAGACTTTTGCATTTATAATATAAGAATATCATCAAAATCGGTTGAGCGGTTTTGCTGTGAAAGCATAACAGATAGACAGACAGATAGATAGACTTTGAAAGTTAGTGTCATGAATTGACGTTATTATAGCAAACGTAAGTAAGGCGGTGGTACCAAATCTGGATGAGACATTGCAGAACTTAGCCACTTTCGAAAATTAGTTGAAATCAATTACTTAATGAAACGTAATGCTGACTTTAGATCTTGAATATATCAGTTGAATCCCTTTCAAATTTTTTTATAGCTTCGTGGAAAAGGATTTGAATTGCTATTTCTTTTAACGATCTATTACCATCAATACTAAAAAAACAGGACAAATGCGAGTCAGACTCGCCCACCGGGAGTTCCGTACAAATTTGTAGGAACATAATATTAATAGTTCAGGAATCGAGTATTGCAGTTTCTTCCGAGCTTTTCTCGAAACTCAGTTTCCAAAATCTATATACTTTAAATTAAAAACGATATATTTTATTTACTAAACTATATTTCATTACGAACGTATAGTTTCAGATTTCTCTGTCTGTAGTACAAGACGATATTTCTTGCTAAATTTCATAGTCGATGGAAAGTACCGTATGAATTTTGATTCTCTTGAAAGTGTCGCAATATATGAATTTTGCGGCATAAACGGTCGTATATTTTTATTACGTCAAATTAAAAGTTTGAGATTTTCACAGCTTCAAGGGACAGTAGACCTGAGTATGTGGTTTTAATTTTAACTCAATACTTTCACGCGTTCCCGAAGTAAAGGGTCCTTTATAGACGAACAGACAGACAACAAAGTGATCCCATAAGTGTTCCATTTTTTCCTTTTGAGGTATGGAACCCTAAAACCATAATAATAATAATTCTTTATTTGCATGAAATAGGGGTACAAAAAGATCTTACCTCCTTCTAGCATAGACATGTATGAATTAAAAAGCCTATGTCTTTCTCACAATTTAGACAAGTCTAATGATTGAAATAACTGAAATTGGTATAAGGATGAACGAAATGAATATACATACATTTGAAAAACAGAACATACCTTCAGCGCAGTTAGGTAAAAAGGGCTAAAATTGGTAGATCTTTAAAATCTTGAAATAACACATGTCAGAACATTTCAAAATGGTAACTGAACATTTAGACTCAGCCATTTTGAAGTCATACTTATTGTAAGTATTTCGCAAAGTAACTAAGAAACTACACTAAAAATCAAACAATTCTTGTACTTTGGATATTTCGTGTGACCATGTCAACAAAAATGGATATTACAGGCCAATAAGCTGTACTTGTGACTGTTTTCTTCCAATAAAAATCAACAAGTAGCATTTCTTTCAAGATTTCCAACATAGACATACACACAGTAAATCAAATCAGTGTAAACTCTATTAAACGCAAAACTCCCTTAAGCGTCGAAATTACTTGACTGATTGGTTTACCTTGTGTGAATACAATAATACACTATACGAGAACAAGAATACAATAATACACTCTATTTAGCACAACAATAACGCCAATATGTTATTGTTAAGCAATAAATACTACTTTCTAAGTTGCCTAAATTAATAAGAACTGCATTTATGAACATTCTTTTGTTTTTTTATTGTATTGTTATTATTTACCTACACTACCCGCATTGTAAGTACAGTAGATTCTACAAAATTTGTTCTTTGTTTGTTGTGACTACCTTGCACATGTTTATCTCGACTGCTATGTTGTCGTTAGGTTATTATGCATTGTCTATACGTCATCATATTCTTAGTTGCTCTAAAAAATTTAAACTATGAACATGGTGAGTAAGTGAAAATCTTTGTATATTGAAATTACTAGTTAACTACATCATATGGTCAGAAAACAAGAGAAAATCCGTAATTGGCTAGTGTATAATTAGTATTGTGTAAGTTTATTCTGTAAATCATGCTGTGGATTTTTTGTTTATGTAAAATAAATAAATAAAAATAGTGCAATAGATAATCTCTCCAAATCCCCTTTTCTTCTCTCCATTTAACAACTCTCAATAACGCCATAAAATACACGGACCCCTAAGAGTCACTATATAGAGTTTACACTGTACTTGAAAAATATAGAAATAAGATCTCATTTAGTCTATCAACTGTACAAAAACATTTTGGAATGATAAAAAATGCAAGTGGTTGCCATTTTGTTAAAAATGTTATCATTCTTAACAAAGAAAGAAAGAAGAAGAAGAAAGAGTGAGGGTAGACCTCGGTGAACGAACTTAGCACTAACGATTTAAATTGTATTAAAATGGTTTTAAAGTGACTGCAAGGAAAATATTATTATAATTCAATAGGAAATAATTAAATGTGTTCGTGGAAGTGTTATCTCAAAGAAAAATTAAGTATTGATTAGAAAAGCCGCAATTTAAAATAGTGCATTAAAGAACAAAGTTAAAGTGTTATGTTGCGAATACTCAAAGTACAGTTGTAAGAATTTAAATTAATAAAAAGAAGTGATTTAGATTTAAAACACAAAGATATATAAAGTACCTATTTATTAAAATAAATAATCAACATAACCTAAGAAGAAATCATACGGTATGTTTTTAAAAGTATACTAGTAACGCCACCTAGACATTTCACTATAAGACTGATACCGATAACTTAGAGATTAATCATTTTACCACAAGATGACGTTGTGCGCAGGTTGTAAACAAAACATTTCACATACAAAATATCTTACATGTTTCAACTGTAAAAAATGGTATGATTTGGAATGTGCAAATATTACAGAAAATTTTTACAATAGAATGTTACTCGAAAAGAGTTTAAAATGGGAATGTCAGGAATGCAAGTGTAGAAAACCAAAAACAAATAATAATAACACACCCGCCAGACCCTCAGCAGCGGACTCTTCTTTCCTTACCACACCAGAGGCAAATATTACACTAAGGCGTAAGCCAAGTCAAAACCAACATAATTATAGTATAGATTCTGAAAACACAAGTGTTTTTGGAGACACAATAAATAACGAAAAAGTGATCGGAAACAGCGCTGCCCACCCCGAAATAACCCTTGATAATTTAAGCGACATTATAGCCCTAAAATTAAAAGAAAATAATGCTTTTATTATATCAGAAATACAAACAACAATCCAGATAGAAATAAATAAGGCAATTGAGAAACTAAGAGTAGATTTTAAACAGGAAACGAATGCTCTACATTTACAAAATGAACAAAGAAAGTCGGACATACTAGCAATAAATAATCAAATAGCATATCTGACCAGAGAAATAGAAATAATTCAGAAAGAAACAACGAAACTAGATGCTTCCAAAATCACCTCTAGAACTCTACCATCGAATGAAAAATATAATAATAATACATCAGAAATTAATTCCAAAAAAATAGTACTTTATGGCCTTGCTGAAACTTACAAGGAATCAGAACGAGAGCTGCATGATAGAGCTATTTCTATATTTCGGAATGTACTTCGTATATATTTATTAGGATATATAGAAGATATCTCAAGAATCGGAAAATTCAAAAATAGAAATCGGCCATTAATGATAGAATTATTAAGCAAGAGAATGACAAGATATTTATTACAAAATCGCGACAACTTTAAGGGAACCAAATTATATATTTCAGAATACCTAGACTAAAATTCTCAGAAGGAGCGAAAGATTATGCGAGAACAAATGTTTTTAGCTCGAAAAAAGGGAAAACATGCTTTAATTCGTAACCACCAGTTATATGTAGATGGGAAAGTAATCGATGTAAGAAACGGATCAAAAAATCAAGTATCAAATCAAAACACAAGACAAGAGGAAGATGAATTGAAAAATAGTTATCAAAGATCATCACTTTATGAATTTTCTGATAGTGATAGAGATCAAATTAATACATTTCGAGAATAATAACTGTGACTTCAATATAATATTTCAAAATATTCAAAGTCTAAACAATAAACACCATTTATTAGAAGAATTCATAACTGAAAATACAAGTTACTCTGCAATATGTTTAACTGAAACTTGGTTAACTTCGGATAAGATAGATCTTATTAACTACAATGGGTATAAACTTGTAGCAGCATACTGTCGGAAGATGCGAGTAGGAGGAGGTGTCTGTATTCTTTTGAGAGACAATATAGACCACGTTGAAAAAAATGACATTACTAAATTCTCTTTGGATTACATTCTAGAAGTCTGTGCTGTAGAGCTACCCAAAGAAAACTTATTATTAATAACAATGTATTGGAATAGGAGAGAGGAAGATATTTTCTATAGTCAACTTAAACAAATACTAGATTATGTTAATAAAAAATATTATAAATACAATATCATTATCGGAGGAGATTTTAATATAAATATTTTAAATAATAACTCAAAGACAAATGACTTTTTAGCTTTAATGCTAGAGTATAGGTTTAGACAGCATATAAAAAACCCTACGCATGTAACTCATAACTCATCGACTTGTTTAGATTTAATATTTACAAATTTTTATCACAAAATTATTAGTACATCGGTAGAAAATTTAGGATTTTCTGACCATTGCAGTACACTTATAAGTCTTAGAATACCAAGACGGAATAAAGAAATAACATGGACTACCGAAAAACGGTTATATAATAAATCTAACGTAGAAAAATTTAAAACTGCCCTTGAATCAGTAAATTGGGATAGCATTTTAATATACAATAATGATATAAATAAAAACTATAAAATTTTTCAAGATTTATTAACAAATACTTTGAATAAAACTATACCAAAACGTAAAATTAAATTAAAAACGCGTAAAAAAAATATTGGTTAACCAACGGAATAAAACTGTCGTGTAAAAATAAAAGACTATTAAAAATCTTTGTGTCGAAAACAAATAATCCTATAATTTTAAAATATTATAAAAAATATGAAAAAATATTAAAGAAATCTATTAAAACTGCCAAAAAAACTACAATATACACACAAAATAAAAATATCAACAAACAAAATTAAATCCATGTGGGCTATAATCAACGAGCGTACCAATAAAAACATAAAACTTGGAAAAAACAATATACAACTAAAAATAAATAATACACTAATTTCGGATCCAAAACACAAAACGGTCAATAAATTTAATAATTATTTTGCATCTATAGGGAAGAGTAAAAATCAACAATTTGATAGAGAGCCATGTAAGTTGCCGTTACTTAATACGACTGCAAACACAATATTTGTTAGACCAGTAGATTACCGCGAAATCCACAAAATAATAGTTAACCTCAAAAATAAAAAAAGCTACGGCGTTGATGAACTTCCACCTTTTTTAATTAAACAGTGTGCAGATCAGCTGGCTCTACCATTTTGCACACTAATCAATCAGTCTTTCGAGCAAGGTATTTACCCCGATCTTCTCAAAAAAGCCATAATAAAACCATTGTTTAAGAAAAATTCAAAAACAGATCTGAATAACTACCGGCCAATTTCTCTATTACCTACAGCTTCAAAAATTTTCGAAAGAGCAATGTACAGTCGAGTGTATAGTTTCTGTGAAAAATATAAAATTTTTAATGAATGTCAACATGGTTTTCGGAAAGGACGATCTACTACCTTAGCAATTTATAAATACATGCAAGAAATAATTAACACCCTAAATAATAAAAAATACGCGTTGGGAATACTCATAGACATGACAAAAGCATACGACAAAGTACAATTTAAAATACTATTAGATAAATTATACAGAATAGGTATTCGTGGTACAGCACATAAATGGTTTTCGTCGTATTTGAAAAATAGAGAGCAATTTGTAGAAACTGATTTCTTTGATTACGATAAAAAAGAAATAAAACATATAAGATCTCAAGGACAAACCATATATGCATCTATTCCTCAGGGATCTGTACTCGGTTGTCTCCTTTTCCTGATATATATAAACGATCTCCCGAAAATTATACATGAGACCTGTGTTTTATTCGCGGATGATATCTCAATTCTAGTGCCATGCGAAAATAACACTCATGTAAGTGAACGACTAAACTCTATTTTTTCAAAACTAACTAGCTGGATGAGTGAACATAATTTGGAAATTAACTTTAAGAAGACTAAACTCATGACTTTCCATCCATATCAAAAACCACCACTATTGGTAAATTTCAAAATACATGATACACAAATAGACGTAGTAGACAACTGTACACTGTTAGGATTGAATATAGATACCCATATAAACTGGAAAACGCATATCCAAAATATACGAGTAAAACTCTCTAAATTCACGTATGCATTCCGAGAGGTCAAAAAAACTACTGACCAAAAAACCGCGCTTATTACCTACTTTGCTTATGCTTATGCATGGTTAAGTTACGGTATTATATTATGGGGTAACAGCACCGACGCTCCAACTCTATTCATCCATCAAAAAAAATTAATAAGAATACTTGTAAATATAGAACAAACAGAAAGTTGCAAGCAATATTTTAAAAAACTAAATTTACTTACTCTACCTTGTATATATATATTAGAAATATGTAAATTCACAAGAAAGTATGCGCAGTTTTTTACCAAACGAGAAGACAGAAGTAACGACCGATCAATCAGGCATAAGAACATGTTAATGCTCCCTACTTCCCGGCTAACCTTGCACTCGACCAGTCCTTTTGTGATGGCAATCAAGATATATAATAATTTACCTAATTATATACAAAACGAAACAAATGACAAAACTTTTATTAAAATCCTAAAACAATATTTAATTGATAAAGCATATTACACTTTAGACGAATATATGTCTAATAAATAAAAGAGACTTACTCTTATCGCAACCTATTGCCATCGGGAATCCTTTATTTGATCGCTATAATTTGCTATATAAATTTAATAATTATATTCAAAATCAATAAACATATTACATACATTTATTTAAAATATTATAATGGTTATAACAATTGATAAACATTATTACATAATATATTATAATATATAATTTTTTTTATGGACAAAATTTAAATATGATTGATTAATTATAATAAAAATAATAAAGGACATTTACCTATAATACTTAGAATTGTTATATATCCTCCTCTCTCCTAAAAATGTTTGTTGTGCTGGGTCCACAATGTACGACAATTTTATTACAACTTTTATCACATTGTGGAATGCAAATAAATAAATAAAAATAAAAAATAAATAGAATGGCTGATATGAGATCGAGAATATTTTATCTCTTTGAATTATAAAGAATGTTAAGAAAATTTAAGTTTATACCGGGAAGTGATATATACGAGTCTTACAAAAAATATAGATACATGTATCGTGCTGCTTGAATTCTGGTTCATCTGTATACTTTGTAAGATATAACACAAACATTATTGTTATTCATCGCATTTATTTTTTATTGTTTGCCTATAAATGAATACACATCAATACCTCTCGGCGGCGGTTGTTCTTCAGCAGCTAGCATAGTTCCCCACAGCCTCAGTTCACTCATACTGAGCAAAGGTTGCGGGAAATCACGCAACCGTAGTTGCCAAAGCGAACAGCTCACGCTCACCGCGCGGCACCATAGTGTTGTGAATTCGATACCGTCTTCAGGCCATGGACTGTGAATGGAGTCATATCATTCATTATTAGGAATACATAAGTTATAAGCGTAAGAATTTTCATCATCGGTGTGATGTGCGGTTATTTGATGTGTGGTAGTATGGTATGCGGTGTGGAATGCGGGTAGTATGGCGTGCGGTGTGAAGTGTGGTAGTGTGGTGTGCGGATAGTAAGGCGTGCGGTGTGGTGTGCGGTAGTATGACGTACGGTGTGGTGTGCGGGTAGTATGGCGTGAGGTAGTATGATGTGCGGTGTGGTGTGCGAAGGGTTCCGTAACACTATTTATAAAAACAAGTAAAAAAATCACATTTGTTGTATGGGAGCCCCCTTAAATATTTATTTCATTCTGTTTTTTAGTATTTGTTGTTATAGCGGCAACACAAATACATCATCTGTGAAAATTTCAACTGTTTAACTAACACGGTTCATGAGATACAGCCTGGTGACA
>DVYC01000015.1:0-12239 GCA_018235905.1 Apodemia chisosensis | reverse complement strand
TGAGGTGACGTTTAAACGCATCTTTGGACTGAATACTTCTGAGTTCCTTTGGAAGATCATTCCAGTAACGAGCAGCTCGCAAAGAAAAAGAATTCGACATAAATCCAGTACGATGCAATGGAATAGATAGCAAACGAGAATCACACGAACGAAGAGAAAGGTTGTGAGAGTCGGCTAAAAATTTAAAATTATCTTTAAGGTAAACAGGGGCAAATTTGTCAAACAAGATGGTATATAAATTGCATAAGATTCTATATTGTCGTCTACGAGATATTGAAAGCCATTGCAGTCGAGTGCGATACTTAGTGATGTGATCAAATTTACGAAGTGAAAAAATAAATCTTATTGCATTATTTTGCAAACGATCAATCTTACTGACAAGATGAGCACTGAGATCGGGATAACACACGTCTGCGTAATCCATGATCGGATGTATCAAGGAGTTGACTAAAAGTATCTTTGTTTTAATGGGAAGAAAATGTCTGAGTCTGTTCTAAGACCTTAAAGTAAAAGTTATTTTATGACTGAGCTCACTAATTTGACTAGTCCAATTTAAAGTCAGTCTATATGAATGCCAAGATCTTTAATTGTAGTAGAATATCTTAATCAAGAAGTTACATAATTATGGAGCTTGAAACAAGGCTTTCGATTTTCTAATTTCTCACTTAAGTAACTCCATTAAAATCGAGGTATTCAGAAGGTTGGGTGAGTGAGTGTCCCGCAGGGCTCTTTTCTTGGTCTGTTCTTGTTTTTCATATACATAAATGACTTACTCACTATGTAGGGGATAAGCATGGAACCATACTGTTAGTGGATGATACTTCACTTTTATTCAAAGTAAAAAAGACGAGTTGGTAAGTATGAAGAAGTAAATAATGTGATTTAAAAAGTTATATACTGGTTCAATACAAATAATGGATAAGAGAACTACGTGGGATACATTTTTAACCACTAATGTATGGCACGCAGATAACAATGTATAACCCAATATGAACGCAATGAATCTACTTGAATTAACTGTGTTTTTAGTAATAGTTACAATAAAAAATACAATGCAGACACCATATTGATTAACACATCAAATTAAATAGACATCGATGCAGTCAAAAAATGAGGCCGTGAACTATTGTCGACACTGCAAGATTTTAGTTACTTTTACAGCATCATGACACAATATGGGATTCTGAACAGGGAAAATCTCGCTAACATAAGTTCTGTATTTGTATTACAATTAAAAACTGTAAGGGTAATTTAGAATCTTAGTGTAAGGGTTTCTCTGAGAGAAAAATTCAAAAAAATCAATATTGTAATTATAATATCGCAGTATACATTTTATAACCCGATGTAAGTTCGGAGAAATATTAGCTCATGATAAATATCAAATAATATGTTAAAACGAAACTATATAAAATGGTATTATAAAATCTCAGATAATTTAGAAGACAAAAAAAGCTTGGGATTAGTTGGTCTTCGTACCTTTTCTCTTATATTTTTTTATAATATGAAATAATTATTATAATATATTTTATATTAATTATAAAAAAATGTAGAAAAAAAGACCAGCCCGCTGAGTTTCTTCTGCCAGATCTTCTCGGTGTGTGGTCACATTCCGATATGGTATTAATTTTAAAGAAATCGACCCATCAAAAGTGTGTGTAAAGAATAAAATATTATTTGATTTGGTAAATAAAAATAATTTAATAAAATACAAATGTGTGAATGATATAATAATTTTTAAATATTTGCACACCTTATCATGATAGAATATGTTGGTAACCTTTGATTAATTTTTAATAACTTATAACAAACACCCATATTCTTGCAAATAAATATTTTTCATTTCATTAAAAAAAAATGATTAGATTGTCAACTTTTTTTTAGTTTAAATGTAAAAACAAAGAAACTGATATTATCTTTATGTAGCTAACAATTTCAGTTTACAATGTAAAAGACAAATGTTTTACACTTTAGTTTCCTCGTCATGTAGTGAATTTAAATTTTTATTGTGAAATATATATAAAAATTTTCAGACAAACCTAAAAACCTTTGCTCGTTCCAAAAGTCTGGTATCACAGTGAGAAAAAAGTATACTGAGATGCCTCTAACTACTGTCTCTTTCCATTAGATAAATCCTTTGTTTACTATTTTATTCTTTTAAAAACCTATTCGGTTATTATAAGCATTTTCAAGGTAAGCATTTTTAATATTTCTAGAAACAGAATTCTTATGGGACAATCTTCTGACTTATCACTAATTACAGCATGGAATGGTATTCTATTGGCTGACTATGATTAAACTATAGCAAATTTTAACTTATATGTAAGATCCCTTTTTTACAAAACAAGGATATACATTATAAATATCTTACTGGGTCAATACACCTAAAAATGCATATAGTTGGTTATAAGCAGTTAAAACAAAATTTTACTTCTGGATATGAAAAAAAGCTTAGATAACAGGTATGAGCAGAGATGTAAAACTAGAAACTAAAGGGGGCTGAGTGATTTCCATATGAACAGACAAATAGGCTATTCCTATTATTGTCAAAAGTCCTATGAGTTTACACAACATAATGCTTTCACTATATCAGTATACTGTATATGTTAAGCTGTATAAAAATAATATTGTGTTTAATTATTTTTTAAATAAAAATATTTTTGTTTCAGGAGTAGTTATGCACTCTTTTCCAAATCCTGTCAAATTTCCTGAACGTTTTAACACTTGGGTACGTCTTGTTGGAGGAAAATTGGAATCTTCATTGGATTATGAATATTACAAGAAAAAAAAGATTTGCGATATTCATTTCATTGTGGAACATAGGAATCGTTTCAAACGTTTGAATGCACTGGCTGTACCAACATTGTATTTACCTGGTAAGTGATAAAAATATTTTTTAATACAACAAAAAATTAAAACATTGTTCTAATCTTCAAAACACAGATCAAAATCATTACTTATCTAGCCAATCAACATATTAATGTCTCTTTCCATCAGGAGAACCATCTGCTTGTTTTCTATCATGTTATTTTTCCTGGTTTAAACATATCTTACAATCAACGGAGCCTTTAGCAATTTTTATGTGAGATACTACTATCCTGATGGTAAGATTCATCATGCATTGATGTAACTATTTCGATTTAACAGTAGGGTTATACTGTTTCTAAGTTGTATTTCAGATAAAAAAAAATTTCATATATTTTTCATAAAAGGCAAAAAAATTACCTAGCATGTTATAGCTATGGGTATAAGAAAAACCCACACATTCATTGACCTCCCTATCTGTACTTAAAGAAAAAGTATTTTTTTAAACATAAAATAGTATGGGGTTTTACTTCAAATATCTGATAGATTCTTTTATAGATTTAAGGTAGCAAAATTTACCAGGGTTATAAATAACAGTAATAATATTTCAGGATCATCCAGTCAAATATCATCATTGCAAGAGCTTAATACTGTTAATAACCAATTTGCTGCAGAATTTCCTTCTTCTTCAGGTAATTTACAAAGGCATATAAAAGTAATTAAGTCCTTTCAAAAACATAAAATAACCACTAGTGATTCTTACTACCTATTAAGAACTAAGAACAGGGACATACTGTTATTAGATTTTAATCATAATTTAATAAAAAAAAAACATTATGTAATGTTAAATTTTTATAATTTCATTGCGTAATGTTAAATTTTGATTCCCAATTTACCAGCAAATATTATGAATTAATGGTAATTTATATTATTACTTAAGAAGTTACTTTACAACAATAAATGATCATGCTAATTTACCAAACTGCACTAACTTATCTGGCTTGCTTTGTTCAAAGTTCAAACCAAGTGACAGCATCATAATTACATGATGCTGAAAAAATGAATATATTCATAATATATTTTTTTTTGATATTACTCAAACTAGTGCAACTTTTTCTTATGATTAGGTACCTAATATGTTATTCGAATACCAAAGAATAGTCACCGAATATTAGTGGCATCTCAAGTTTATATACTAGTAGAGCTTTTTAATTTTAGAAAAAGAATATATTGTTTTTGACTTTAAAATAAATGCAAATTACTTATATTCATTTCAGGAACAGCCAACCAAATATCAACATTCCAAGAGCCTAATACTAATAATATCCAACTTGCTGCAAAACTTCCTTCTTCCTCAGGTAATTTACTATAAGATATTGACAATAAAGTCCTTACCTTAACTTTATTACATATTGCATCATTTTGTTAAATGGGTAATAACTAATAATGTAGTAAGGTAATCTATCCACTATTCTATTTTAACACTACTCTAAAGAATATGGTACTCATTGATTCTTGAATAAATTAAAAAACTTACTTTTTAATTGTCTTTTTCTTTCAGGAATAAATTTTGGCATGACTTATAAAATAATGCAAGAACATAATTACTCTGTGCTCACAAATAATAATGGAGGGAAAAAAGCACATCTAGGTAATTCACAGATATTTAAATTATATTTTTTAACTATAAAGTTACTAAATCTTAATATGACTGGTCACACAGAAAAGCTCTCTTAAGGCTTTAAAAACCGCAAATCGCCTATTTTATGAATAACTAAATATCTGATTAAAAAAAAATGTAACGGACGAACAGCTTTACGTGCTCATCCGAGGCAGAGGGGTGTTAACTCACCACCACCTCACTCCGAGATGCTACTGAGATTTTTGGATTTTTGAGAAAACCTTGACAAGGCCTCAATAAAACTTGCCAGACCCGAGGACTGAACCGTGGACCTCGTGATCTGAGCGGAATAGGCTAACCCCTAGACCATGAGGAAGTCAAAAGTAAGAACATTGTGAAAAGTAAGAACTTATTCAAAATACTTAAAAAAATGTTGTTTTTTAATACAATAATTTTATACAATAATTATAAAATGGACTTTTACTGTTTTACAATAAAATAAGTATTATTATTTAACCGAATTTGCTTACATAAGCATCATCAGGGCATTTACAAATATTTTTATATTGACTAAAAACAAAAATGAATTTTTAGTCAACAGGTGTTGTAAATACCATGATGATGTTTATCTAATCGAAACCAGTTGGATAATAATAAGCTTTATTGAGAATAGTACAAGTATGTCTTTTTATATAAAAATTCCATGTCACAACGTTTGTTTGCGCTAATATTAGAAACAACTGAAACGATTTCAATATTTATAATTAGTGTTGTAAAAGTACTTTCTATTATTCTGTGCTGTGTATCCATATAATGTAATAATTAGAAGAATGCCGCTTAGTAAGAGTGAATTTTAATAGTATTTTGTTAAGAATGGGGTTGGCAATTGTCAAAGTGGTGCCAGCATAGCTGGTACCCTTTTATATGGGGTACAAATTGACAAAAGAGAAAGAACATATATACGTATACCAAATACGTGTTTACATACGACAGATAGAGGAACATGTACCAAATTTCATTTTTTCTCTTATTTTCGACGACGGAACGACATTTTGCTGGGTTCGGCTACTCCATGTTTACTTTCTCTATGCCTTAAAAAGGGAACTAACTATGTTGGCGCCATCTATGATTTACTTGTACCGGCCAGATGATTTATTTGTACCGGCCAGCCCCATTACAACAACAAAGTGAAATGCAAGATTTGTTTTATAACCAAAAAAACGTTCGGAAATACGCAAATCATGAATAAACATAATTTGTTTATTATACTCGAGCTGTTCTACTGAAGCTAAACTGACATCACTGATTGACTAACTCATTGCATGTAGCTGTGTTCGCATTAGGCCCTAAGAATATATTTATATTTTGAAGTATCAATATTTTTGTTTTGATATTTTTATGGGTATGATATTTTTTTCCGATACTCCTCATGAGTACAGTATTGATAGTTTCCATTTGATTCCGTGTCCGTAGGTATCCCTACAAAATTAATTCTCGAAATTCCTATAATTTTTTAATTTAAAAATGGTTTTTCTTATGTTTTAGTTACTGCTTTTAGAAGACCAACTTTCAACACCGAATCAAGTACTTATAAAACGAAAATTAGAAACCTGAGAAATGAATTATACCGATTACGTAAGAAAGGACAATCGTTTCGAAAACGTCTTCAGAATGCAGAGAAAATTAGTGAAGGATCTGCTTTTAAACAAATTCAAAGTTACCTAACGAAACCAGCACAATTGTTTTTAAGTATGCAGAAACAATCAAAATATAAACCTAAAGGTAGGCGATTTTCAATAGATGAAAAAATACTGGCACTGTCTCTTTTTAAAAAGAGTCCAAAATGTTACAAGCTTTTGTACAAATTATTTACGTTACCATCAAGCAAAAATATGAAACGCTTACTTAGTAAAATAAAAATATGTCCAGGAATAAACACTGTCATATTTGAAAAAATAAAAAAAACATTAAGAGAAAGGGACATCCACTATAGATTATGCAGCCTAATATTTGACGAAATGTCTATAACACCTCAAATATTCTATAATAGCCAAAAAGACGAATTCGAAGGGTTTTCCAATAACGAAGAAAACACATTTACAGACCATGTTCTTGTTTTTATGGTGAAGGGTATAAAATACAATTTTAAACAACCAGTAGCATATTTTTTTACCAACAATTTTAAAAAGATGTCAATTGAAAATGATGATTAAGACGGTTGTGGAGCATACCCTTAAAGCTGGTCTGATCATAACTAACACAGTTTGTGATCAAAGTGCCATAAATGTTGGTGCTATTAAAGATTTGGTCACAGACACCAAAGCCACCTTCTTACGCCAAGAAAAAGAATGGCGCCATGACATATTTTGTGTCAAAGGTAAAAAAATTATACCCTTATTTGACATACCTCATCTAATTAAAGGACTTAGGAATAATTTATTGAATAAAGATTCAAAGTATACCACTAACAATGAAGAAAAAATTATTAAATGGGAATATTTTGAAATGGTGTATAAAGCTGACAAATCGTACAATGAATTGAGACTGTTGGACAAGATCACTGAAGAACATATAAATCCAGAAAGGATTAATAAAATGCGTGTTAAGTCAGCTACACAATTATTTAGTCACAGTATGGCTGTAGTGACTGAACATTTGACAGCGAGGGGAGACCTTCCAGAAGACTGTAGACAATTAGTGGACTTTGTTCTCTTAATTGACAATTTGTTTGACAGTCTAAATATAAGCAATTTAAATATACCAAATGGCAAAATTTACAAGGGGCCTGTAAAGCGAAACTCACCACATCATCAATAGTGGCTAAAAGCCAAAGAAATTTTGAAAACTGTCAAATATATAAAAAAAAATAAAGTTGGAGATAAAATGCGGTTAACTGAGACCATTGTTCCTTCTATTACAAATTTGATAAAGACAATTGAGGGTATGGAAGCTCTTTGGAATGTGTTGTCTGGAAAATATGGCTTTGACGCAATGTTAACAAGAAATCTTAATCAAGATCCTATAGAAAATTTCTTCGGAAACATCAGGAGTTATGGCGTAAGGAATATCGCGCCAAATACAAATTGTTTTGAAAGTGCTTTCAAGGCCTTGTTAATAAATAATTTTAATTCACCTCTTTCAACTCATGCAAATTGTGAGGAGGATGTTAATGAATGCCTACAAACTCTAGACTTTTTCATAAAAGAAAAGATTGAGTCTCCTGTTGTTTTCGAAGAATATGAAATTAATTTTAATCATGAAATTTGCTCTGATCAGTCTAATAATGTTGATGATGCTGGTCAGAGTAACTATGTTTGTGGATGGGTAGTAAGAAAATGTCTAAAAACTATTGTTAAAAGTTGTAAACATTGCAGACAAATGTTACTAGACAACACGTCATCATTAAATAGAAACAACAACTATATTAAATCAAAGGAATATGCTAATAAAAAATGGCTCTGCTGTCCCAGCAAGGATATTGAAAAATGTTTCAAAGATGTAAATAGTATTGTAACATCAGTGTTAAAGAAAAATGTTCCTAAAAAACATATAAAAGAAACCATTATTTCATTTTTAGATATGTTAATCGAATACCCTTTCAATTGTCAAATTCACAAAGATGATTTAAAGAAATATTTCTTAAATGTAACAATAAATGTTTTGTTGTACAGTTGGTGTCGTTCAGTTAACCGAATTTTGCAAGGAAAACTTAAATATGTTGGTGAAGATGAAATAAAAAATGCCGCACAAAATTATCATAATAAACATAAACATTACAAAATCAAAAAATAATATTTCCTCATACAGCACATATGAAAAATGCAGTGAATATGAAGAGAAGCTACGTAAGTAATGGATAATTTAGGATCTAAGCGTGTGACGAGCCATATTTTTTTATATTACCCCGTGTTGGTCCCGGGCTCCTTTGGAGAATAGGCCAACTGTCGTTCTGCCAGGCAGGTAGTAAAAGGCGACTGATTGGTTATGCGAGTCACTACCATCATGGCTACTAGGTGGTAGAGTCATGCATTGTCTCGCCCGGGTCTGGTACCACCGCCTTGCCTATTCCTACCGCAATAGCGTCAGTGCTTCTCACTGTCGTATTCCGGTTTGGAGGGTGAGGTAGCCGGTAAACTTATGTATGTAGCATAAGACCTCGCCACAAAATAGCAACGCACCATTAACATCTTTGGTGTCTATAGGCGATGGTTGTCTCTTTCCATCAGAAGACCCATCTACTTGTTTGCTATCTTATGATATAAAAAAAATCATAGGATAGTAAACCAGCAGGCTTTCCTGATGGAAAGAAACAACCATCATCTATAGACGCCAAAAACGTTAATGGTTAAACTGCCAACCATGTGGCGAGATGATAGTGCCACTTGCATAAGTTTATTGGTTACCTTACCCTACAAACCGGGACACAAAGCTATTGTGGCAGGAATAGGTAAATTAGTGGTACCAAACCCGGTTGAGACATTGCAGAACTCAACCGCCTAGTTACGATACTAGTGACATGTCTGGCCAATCGTTCTTCTTGCAAACTATTGAGATAGCAGATGAGCTATTCTTTAAAAAGAGCATTGACCAACACAGGGAATATTATTCACATTTTTTATTTCTTATAACATTAATATATGTAATCTTACCTTATCTAACGAATAGTGTTAATTTTTTTATTTAAAAAAGTGTATATTTCAAGGTGATCTGTATATTCTATCTATTCTCCTATGAAGTAGCTTTGTTTCATATTCACGGCATCAAATGTTATTGCAAATAATAGATTTGTGATGGTAACAGAAAAAGTTTACAAGCTTTGTAACTATCACTATTTTGTGTAATTAGCATTAGTTTTGTAATATAACTTCACGCAAAACGTTTTGAACAATGTACGAGTGTAGTTAGATTGCATAACCTATAAGAAAAATTTGTAAATTAATAATTGGTTGTATATGTACATCAACATTTACCTTAATTTCACTGAGTGGTTGACTATGTTATACCCAAAATCGCATATTGAAATTAGGTATTAATGTATTTGTTACATTACAATATAATGGTTTTACTGAGTTCAGTACATAATAGTAGAACAAATACATAACTAATTAATTACCCACAGTTTGCATTTCTGGGAGCGAGATGTCTAGGCATAGAGCTGTTAATAATTGCAATATTTCGATACTCCAACTAACTCAAAACTTAAAAGTACTCGTAGTCACTATTTGCCAGAATACAAAAAGGAAAGAAGATTGTTCAACTATAAACATTCTTCATTAAAATTAAAAACATTCCATTATCCAGCTTTGCGAAAGAGAAGAGAGACGCCATCATCTAGAAAAGCAAGATGGATCACAAGCAGATTAAGGATGAATGGCGCTACACTAAAAAGTTAATTTGTGATGATATATTACCAATTATTATAAACTTGTTTAATTCTGCGTGGAGACTATTTACAGTACAGTATGCAGAAATAAAACGGCCAAGTGCTAAAACTAGATGAGTAATTTATTTGATTTTCAAATTAATGATGAAATCACTTGAATAATATTAATTTGTTCTGAATTGATACTCGTACATACTGTACTGTATTGAAAATGGATTTTTGTAATTTATTTAGCCACTATAACTGCCTAAGTTATAATTTAATAACTTAATAATGTTATATATACTTAATAGCACTGGAAACTTTTTCTGTTGCATTGGAGTCTATGTTTATGTATTTATATGGCATAATAATACCCATAAAAACTGTTAAAAATAAAAAAAATATATTATTACTTGGTTTTTTATTCACTTTTACTTATTTACTTATACTGTAAGGAGTTACTAGAAATAAACTATTTTGTTCTAGTTTTATTTATTTTTAAATGAAATAATTTTAAACATGGACTAGAATAAAATAGCTCAGGAACTCCTTACAGTTAAGTAAATACTCCTACTCACCTAAAGCATATAGGAAAACAGTGCCTATATCTATCTATAGCTATATATACTTGCGAATAGTTCCTGTTAGAAAATGTAGACGGCGGTTCAAGACGCACATACCAGCAACAAGGTAGAGTAGGGTCTCTTATTTATTAACTATATTAATTTTCTCTTTGGTTTACATTTTCTTGTTTCGTTTTAGAAAAAAAATATTGACAAATGTGAAACGATAATGACAATTGACATTAGTTTGTTATGACATTTCATAGGTGCATATCAAAGAGTGGTGCATATTATGATTTGTGATGACGTGTAAATAAAAGTAAATAATACGAAAATCATTTTTGTAAAGTTAATAAGTCATAACACATTGTTTTTTAAATAAATAGGTACAGATAGAATATTTGTTAATGTTTTGATTAATAGTTTTAATATTGTAAGTGGTTGAGTCTCTCTTTTGTAGTATTTTTATTTTTAGGTAAACATGAGGAAACTTAAGGGAACAGTTAAAGAAACTGCAAAACAAAAACGTGAAAGAAAACAGGAGTTTGCCAAGATGCGACAACAAATTAATACAATTGTTTTACCTACGGTTGCAGTGATATTTCTGTTAATATGTACTTATGTGTATTTTAAAACAAGACCGTCTTCGTCTATGCAGTATGCTTGATATTACTTCTACATACAGCTCTGTATATATAAATTACGAGTATCTACTAAAGTCTTAAAAATTAAGGTTGTGAACATTTGAGTAGGTAGCTTACGTCAGCTATAAACTAAAAACCTAATACATTCCAGTTTAACATATCAAATGTAAATACTAGATGAAGTAATATTTATTACTATGATGTTGTATTGTTTTTCTTTATATCTGCCAATTTTATCCCTAAATACATTCTAAAATAAATTATATTTGAAATATGTATGAGTATTATTTAATGTGACTGTAGTACTTCAGTAAATTGAAAAAAATAATGGTCTATTTCTATGCAGTCAGGGCTTGAAATTATGAGATTACTTTGCCTGGTAGAAGTATATTTATGTAGCTTCATTTCACCGTCCACACATCTGTCAGCATCAAATCACATTTGTTCCACCTGTGCTACAGCATGCGGATGCACACTTGTCACTCCCCGCAGTATACAATAGGGGATCGTAAGTGTCAGCTGCTGACCCATTCTTTTGACATTCAATTTGACCACAGTTTAGTTTGAAACATGAGATAGATAGAACCGCAGAAGAGAGAACAGTGCTAATAGCATGCACTTTGCAAGAAATGCAAAGTCAAAATGACAAGATCAAAAAGAAACACATTTGCAAAATAAAACATAGATACTAGTTTTGAAACTAAACTGGGTGACCTTTTTACATTGACAGAAAGTTGCTGGGTCACAGAGTAACACAAGCAGTTGAAGTACAAATTAATTTAATAAAAGTACTGTACTCCATTCCCGGAACTTTTATCATAAATCTTTAAAGAGAAAAGTCCTGACTCACTGGCGGATATATCAATGCCTAGACTAAGCCCTTGGACCAAGGCAGAAATTTTTCACAGGGGTCTTTCTTACTAAGTAGAACGAGAATAAGATTTTTCGAAATTCATCCACTAAAATGGTGAAAAAAAGGGGATGAAATATTGTATGAAATTCCTTACATTGGCAATATGCTTATCTACTCACAGGCGAAGCTGCGCAGGTTGGCTATCAAATAATAGTGTTGTGTCTAATATAGATGAATAAAATAAATAAAGTATTCAATTCATTAAAATAATTTAATAAAAACAATTAATTAAAAAAAATTACCCCGTGTTGGTCCCGGGCTCCTTTGAAGAATAAGCCAACTGCCGTTCTGCCAGGCAGGTCGTAAAAGGCGACCGATTGGCTATGCGAGT
>DVYC01000014.1:0-12251 GCA_018235905.1 Apodemia chisosensis | reverse complement strand
GCTACTTAAAAAGAAAACGCATTTTAAGAAATGGATGTAGATTTAAAACTGATTGAAATTATAAAATTTAAATTGACTGTCTCGTGGTTGAGGGATTAGTCTATTCAGTTCAGATCCTGAGGTCCCGGATTTGATCCCCGGGTCAAGAAAAGTGCTATCGGTTCAGTGGTTTAGCCGTGAAAACGTAACAGACAGACTTTCACATTTATAATGATGTTGGGGCGAGAGATTCACTCATTGGTGTTTTTTAATTAGTATATATTTTTGCCTAGTGGGTGTCGCCGTTTCGCCCGTGTAAATAGATCCTGTTTTTTTGAATAAAATATATGTAATGTATGTAAATGTATGAGTACTTCTGAATAATGAGGTCTTTTATTTGTGAAACAATTATAAAATTGGTTTAACGGTTTCAGAATTTGAATGGTTTCAGAAATAATTTATAGATTTGTCACAGGTGCTGAACAGTGTCACAACAAGTACGCCGAATGACAATAATTACATAGATATTGGCGATGCGCGGCGACTAATAAACGTAAATTAATGTTCCGATTCAAACGAACGAGCGAATACTTCCACCCGCATAAATATGAGTTGGCCAGTCGGAAGGGGAAGCGGAGCGTGACGCGTGGACACAGCACGCTCGCGTTTAACTGCCTAAGCCTAATTGGTGGCCCGGCTGCTTTCAATATTCAATTTGAATATTTTACAACCGACTGAAACAGACAGGAGATCCTGTGTTCATCCGACTATATTTAATTTATATATGTTTGATGCTTTCTTCAATTATTATGGACTTATTTAGAAAATTACTTTTTGTTCAAAAGAATAAACCGAATGGAAACACCATTTTTGCTATAAATAAATCTAAAGCTGAAAATGCAAAATCCATTGCCGGGAGGGGAGGGATTTGGGGGGGACGGGCGCCTCAATACTGTGCTCTTAGCCCTGATAAATTAGAATTTGCCACGGTCAAAATTATAATTAGCAATTTTTCTAAAAAAAAACGAGGAGCTACAAAACTTTTTACATCTACGTCGTTCGCCAAAGTAAAACTAAAGGTAAGGATGATTTTTCTTAATATACGTTTAAATTACTGGAAATCCACTACCGTGCGTTTCTCTCAGCACTTTTTGCCTCGCACTACTCCTTTGTGGAATCAATTACCGGCAGGGGTGTTTCCGAACGGATGCGACTTGGGGAACTTCAAGAAAATTAGAGTTTACTCACTATAATTACGCAAGACATCTGGTATTGCGGATGTGCATGGGCGGTGGTGATCACTTACCATCACATTAGTCATAGATAATGTCTAATGATTAATGTGATTTAGTAGATTAGCGATAACTTAGCGAGCTGGTATCGTGTAAAATTAATGAATAGTGAACCATATTCAACGATCCGTAGGAATATTGTAATGGATACCGGCTGTTGCAGTGAAACACTCCGTTTTAAGAACGTCAAAACTGTCTGCCTACAAAGGCATTGCGTTAATTGAGCAGGTACTCGAAAATATAATCTCAAGATTTCTAATTCTTTTCGCGATTTATGATGTACGACAGTCGCACGGCGTGTGTACCGCGGAGCACGCATATCTAAACGTAGTTAATATTTCTGTTATTATTTTGCGAATTAACCACCTGCGCGCTCGGCCGCTCTGGCCGGCCGGCACTTGCGCATAATGGAAAATGACCCGTATAGCGGAGAGTATTCGGGTGAACCTTATGTGTCGAGTGAGACATCAAACAACCGTCATGAAGAAAGATCCGTACAAAATATTGAATGCGATGTAATGTGTTTAGAGGTGGAAGATTTAAATAGAAAAAGGTCAAGAGACGCGGAGGGAAGTTCGTCAGAGGAAGGATGGCAGACTTTAACTCGGGGGCGCAAAATTATTCGGAGGGATAGCCGGGAGTCGGAGAAAGATGTGCAAGTGCTTGCTACTTGCAGTTCCCCAATGCCTAAACAATTTACCTTAGCTCGATTATTTAAAACGAATAATATTAATGGAGTTAGCCGTGTGAAATATATACATCAGTTCAAAATTCTCATTACATTTGAAAATTCTAATGACGCCGACCGATTTATTCAGTGCGGGGCATTTCGAGATCTCGGATGGAGATGCCAGAAGACTTCGGAAGTAGGGATATCCTTCGGGATAATTAGAGATATTGATCTGGATATTAAGGAAGAGGATATTATGAAAGACTTATCATGTGATGTGGAAGTAATATATGCGAAACGATTAAATAAGAGAAGTTATAATGGTGAAGCTCCAACAGGATGGGTACCATGTGAAGCTATCCGACTTGCTTTTAGAGGTCCTACCCTTCCTACATATGTATCTATTTATGGTATGAGAGTGAACGTGACACCTTATGTCTTTCCGGTCACTCAATGCTCTCGGTGTTGGAAATTCGGTCATACTCGACTATTGTGTCCCTCTAAAAAGGTAATATGTCCCAAGTGTACTAAAAACCATGAAAATTGTAAAACGATGACATTTCGGTGTGTTAATTGTACTGGGGGGCATATGGCTCTTCAAAAGATCTGCCCAGTATATAGAAAGGAAAGGAGAATAAGGGAACTTATGTCAGAGTTTAACTGCACTTATAGAAAAGCCCTTACCTTATACGTCCCACCTTCTCCGATTCCTGATAAGCAAATGACGTTACACAAGACTCCTGTGGAAGTTGAGAGAATTGAAACTCTACAGTTAGGAGTAGACCACGTTAATGAAGGGACCACCGTTCGGTCTGATCAGAAGGAGAAATTAATGTCCCACTTGTTTACCGGTTCAGAAAAGAATTCTTCTAAAGCGGCACAAAATCGGAAACTTAAGAAACAACGAACGCGGGTACCAATACGAGATCCCACACCAGCCTCAATTCCACCATCAATGGACACTACATCGAATGAGAAATATGAATCATCGGAAGAGGAAATCCGTACCCATGAAGCGAACCCTGAGGATCCGCGGACTACTAAGTGCACATTTGGCATAGGGTTCATTAAGCTGCTTTTCAGATTATACAGAGTAGTAAGGAGTAGTGAATCGTTGGAAGCTAAAATACAAATGGCTGTAAAGAGTTGCACGGAGTGGATACTGTCGGTAATGATAGGTTGTATGTCAATGGACTCCTTATTTAACATTTTCGCCAATGATGGATAACAACGTCATTGATATAAATGTTAATATCTTACAGTGGAATTGCCAAAGCCTGCGACCAAAGCTATTATCATTAGAATTGTTACTCGCTCAAGAAAGGGTTCACATAACTGCGCTGAGTGAAACTTGGCTTGAGCCAGATAGTTACTTGCACATAAATGGCTATAATATATATAGAGCGGACAGATCAGATGGTTATGGCGGTGTGGCTATTTTAGTACACAATTCTATTAAGAGTGTATTTTGTACAGCAGAATGTCCTAATGTAGGTATAGAACTCTTGCAAGTTAAAATATTTAATTGTCAGCATATTGAAAATATTTTTTCCGTATATTGACCATCAACAGTCCAAACGTCACAAAACGATTGGGATTACCTGTTTTCTCGTGTTAATAGTAAAAGCCTGATTTTAGGTGACTTTAATGGCCACCATACTAATTGGTCTAATAAAACGGACCGACGAGGGCAACAAATGTTGGAAGCTATGCTAGACCAAAATTTTATGTACTTAAATAATGGTAGTCCTACTAGAGTACGGTTGGTTAATGATTCCCTACAACAGTCATCCCCAGATATCTCATTTGTAACCACAGATTTAGCTACGTTAGCTACTTGGAATATTACTAACGAATCCCTTGGCAGCGACCATCTTATAGTTAAAATAGGTATTAATATGAGAACCCATCGACAGGCTATCAGAAAACGAAATTTTAAGAATAGTGATTGGAAATCTTATACCGCGTTTTTAGATGCCGCGTTTACTGAATTCGATATTCCACTTTGTCCTCAGGAATTTTATGACAGGTTCGAATATATAATACAAACAGCAGCCAATAGATTTATTCTATACAAGATAATACCTCAGAATATTTCTAATAAATTTCACGCGAAACCATACTGCAATACCGAGCTTTCTAGAGCAGTAGCAGAACGTCGCTTTGCTTTGGCCAAATTTAGACGTAATCCATCCCCTGGTAATTTAGAGACTTTAAAGGAAAAAATTCGTACCGCTCAAAAACTTATTCGACAGGCTAAAACAAAATCCTGGCAAAGATTTTGTACTTCTATCTATGAAACATCTTCACCTTCAGAAATGTGGTATAAAATGCGATGGGTAAAGGGTCATCGCTCAAACACATTTAAACGTAGCGTAGAGAAGAATGTAGCGGAAAAACTTTTAAAATCTTTAGCCCACGATTACGCATGTCCACCTCAACCACATTTCTATTCTATCAATAGTACAATAGAATCTGAAATTACTATTCAAGAATTAGAAAATTCGATTAAAAAGACAGACACTGCGCCAGGCTGTGATGAAATATCCTATTCAATGGTAAATAATCTATCATCATTAGGCAAGCAGCTGCTAGTTAAAATATATAACATTTTTTTAATGTTTGCGTTTGTTCCTAGACAATGGCGACAGATTAACATCGTTCCTATTCCTAAAGCAGGCAGAGAGTCTCAGCAAGCAGTTCGACCTATTTCGTTAATTTCATGTTTATGCAAAATTTTTCATACTATTTTAAATAAGAGATTAGAGTGATATTTCGAAAAACAAATGATTTTCTCTGATTTTATGGTTGGGTTTCGTAAAAGCAAGTCATGTTTTGATAATCTCACACGCTTAGTCTCTAAAATACAAATAGGATTCTCCAAAAATTTGACAACAGTTGCTTGCTTTATTGATATTGAGAATGCATATAATAATATTGACATTAGAAGCTTATTAGATTCATTAGACCAATTAGGTGTAGGGTCAAAAATATGTTTGTACCTTTGGTCATACCTGAAAGAAAGACATTTAAAAATAACTACAGAAGGATTAGAAATAATAAGGTATTCCTGTATTGGACTGGCACAAGGAGATCCTATGTCACCACTTTTATTTAATGCAGCAACAAATAGCATATGTAAGAGTATTCAAAATGTGCAAATTTCTCAGTATGCTGACGATTTCGTTCTGTATATATCAAGTGATAAGGTAGACTTAGCTGTAAAAGAACTTAACAATGCATGTATTAATTTAAATTTCCATTTAAATAGATTAGGCTTACGCATTTCATCCACAAAAAGCAAACTATGTATCTTTAAAAAAGAGGGCTTTAGATCGTTAATGCAATTCAGATTGAATAATCAATATTTGTCGGTTGTTAAATGTGTCAAATACCTTGGTTTATGGCTAGATGATTCACTGAAGTGGGGAAAACATATAAATGAAACTATTCAAAAAGTGTCCAATTACGTAAACCTTTTGAAAGTCCTCTCAGGTAGAGGCTGGGGTATCCACCAGAAACATTTAAGACATCTGTATATCTCTATTATTTGCAGCAGAATTGATTATGCTAGTTTTTTGTACGGAAATAGTAGTCAAACAAATTTGAAAAAGATAGATAGGGTTCAAAATCAAGTACTACGTGTGATCGGTGGCTTTATACTCCGATACATGTAATGGAAAAGGAATTATGTCTTCCACCACTTCAGATTCGGAGAAAGTACCTTGCAGGTAAATTCTGGTTAAAATGTAATTCCCTTACTAATAACAGTACTATTAATTTACTGCAATAATTAGCGTTATTAAGCAGTAGTCGATACTGGTATAATAAATCACTATCTCTACTCATTAATTTTCAAAATTCCTTTGGGTCGGTTGGCATGCATAATGGTGTTATTCTTGAAATGTTCTCCATGAGCACTTGGGTCAGTAATATCGGAATTCAACACGTAATCTCAGATTCTATTCCAAATGTTGATCGCGCTAAGCGTAGCCATGAGTTAAAATTAATTTGCAAGCGTTTTATTGAGCAAAAATATAAAGGATGGTATTATATATTTACAGATGGGTCTAAAGAGAAATCCGGAGCTGGATCAGCTTTTTTGGACCCAAATCTTGGTTGTAGCGTTAAATTTAAAATTGATTCTGATATTTCAATTATGCATATTGAAATGATTGCTATAGCGGAAGCATTGGAGTATATCGGTTCGATTAATTTTGACAGATTTGTCATTTTAACGGATTCGAAAAGCGCGTTGCTGCACTTGGCTCGTTGTACCTCTCACGTGAGAGGAATACCGATCGCCTATCGCATATTAGAATCAATTTTAAGATTAAAAAAATATAATAAATTAGTGGACCTTCAATGGATACCATCTCACATACAGCTAAAAGAAAACGATGATGTTGATTTGTTGGCTAAACAAGCTATTACGGACGGTATCCCTATATCCGTGCAACCTATTTACCTCGATCACATAAAAACTGTCAAAAAGCAGTGTGGAGATGAATGGCAAGAGTATTTTGATAAAAGATCTTGTGAGAAAGGGATTTGGTATCGGACCATTCAGCCGCATATATTTCGTAACCCCTGGATAGCAGGTGCTAAATATAATCGTGATGTTTTAAAAACGCCTCTTAGATTGCGTTCAGGACACATTAACCAAATTAAATCAAATAAATTCGCATACCTAATGAATAAATCTCGACCACCAAATTGCGACGAGTGTGGAGTTGTTGAGGACGTGACACATTCATTCTGATGGAAAATTCTTGTGTGTGCGAAACGAATTATTTAGGAACCTACATTTTGGTGTCAAAACAACACACATTGGCTATTTGAATAGCATTCTGGCTTTTTCAATGTCTGAGGAGGCCAGAATGTATTTAAATTAGCAGAATTAGGTTTAAGTAAGTGTTTACCTAGTAATTTAGTAAATATTGTAACTGAGGCTTTGATGGGACGATGTGGTCGCTTGACGACAAAGTCCTAAATAAATTTTAAAAAAAAGTGGCTACACCTGCGTTAAACGTCTGTTATCGCGATAATTAACGGCATTTCCCGTTAGTGTGGCCCCAGCCGACGCTAACACTTTCCGCCGTCGGTACTTGGTAAAATTCTAAAATTATTAAATAAATGTAAACAATAATGCATATTAACCTTTTTTATTGCGTCCTGAAGGTGCTTTAGAAAGCGAAACCAGTTGATTAATTTATCAAACCTACCTCATAAAAAATTGAGACAAAATCTACCATATGCAGTACGACCATGTTGAATAAATTGAATTACAATTAAATAATTCGACCATTCTTTATTGTAATATATTGATACTACCCCAATATCTTCTGCCTCACTCACTCAGTTACTTACGATAAGATTTTCCCGTAGAATTTTTTAAATACATATTTCTTTGATACAAAACATTGTCTTGGCAATAACGTATACAACAAAAAAAGAATTTATATTTATCCAATTTGGTGTATTTGCATGCGAATACAAACATTGGGGCGATTCATTTTTATTTATATAGTTGTGTATAGGTATGTCAAATAAAAATACAAGTGCATTATTTTTTGTATAATATGCATAAAATAAGATTAATGTAATGATTAAATCTTTATATATAAAAATCTTAAAAAATTAAATTAGCAAGGCTACTTAGCAGAAAATTTTAGGCGAATTTGGCTATTTGTCAATAAAAATATATCAGGCGATTTAGGTTACGCAGGTTACGCATTGGGCGAATTAAGTTAGTTGATATCTGGCTACTCTGTGCATAAGTTTGCATTGCAGTTTCCTGAGATTCTATGATCAACATTTCTAGATGAAAATTTGATCTAACGAGTGTACTCTTACAAATATAAAACAGATTTTTTAAAGTTGGTCCATAATGTCAATGTACATTATACATAAAAAAGAATGTGAACTTACAGACGAACAAAGAGCTCTTTGTTTTTAAAGTCGGTTGAAAATTTAAATGATTTTTACTTACACATAGCAAATCACTATTAACCTCTGGTAATATTTCAAGATTCTGTGAAGACCAGTCTAATATTGTCTCGTTATTTAAGTTTTCTTCGTAAACGTTAAATGACGTGTTTATTTCAAAATCGGAAAACTGCGACATATTAAAAGACCATAAATCTAGGGATAAGTTTGATCAATATATAAAATACAAAGTTATTACAAACAATGGATTCAAAAAGTCCCGCTAATCACTATGACAACTGATGACAACAATCTGTGATGACAACGAAATAAAGATAGTTTATTTTTTTCCGTATGCCACTCTGCCAAAACTGTAACTTTTAATTCAGTAAATTGCTTTTACCAGAGAAAACAAATTAAAATACGTGGTATTTCATTCCATAAACGATCAAAATTAAAGAATACCATGCGTTCCAACATTGAATTTTTAAAATTATCTTAGTCCCTTTTTTTAACAAATTCGAATTCATACTTCCATATTAATATTACAAAAGCGAAAGTCTGTCTGTCTGTCTGTTACGTTTTCACAGCTAAACCGCTGAACCGATTTCGATGAAATTTGGCATGAAGATTCGGGGTCAAACATAGGCTAATTTTTTTTCATAAATCAATCCCTAAGATGCTGAAAAAGGGGATGAAAGTTTGTGTAAAAACTATCTGGACGACATGTTAGTTTATTCACGGGCGAAGCTGCGGGGGTCAGCTAGTTTTCTTATAAGACAAAGGTTGTTATTTAATACTTTTATGAAACAGAAGGGGCGATGTTAAATTAAAATAAACTAGCCTTATGACAAATAGTCTTATACCCGTCTCAATAATATATGTTCCTCCTCCTATGAAAGGCCAATTTCCAACGGTCTTCTCTTCCTGAACCACTTTTGCGCGAATCCTGCGAGAAACTGGTAGTTCACCGGCGTCCCAACGAGGTCCGCAAAGTAAACCGGTCCCGCCACACTCCTCTCCAGTCCATTTAACATTGTATCGCGCTCTTGACTATAAAGTTCGCACTCCCACAGCACGTGATTTCTGCACTCGTCCTCTTTTCCACAGAAACATTGCCCCGTATCGCAAAGAGCCATATCCTGAAGTCTCCCTCGAAAGCAATCGTGACCGGTCAAAATTTGCGCCGTCACATAATCCGGTTGGACCCACCAAGCCCGCAGCCCGCATCATGAACGCTTGGAAAGAAACAAAGAAGGTTACGGCCGTCGTCGCCACCCTCCCAGCGTTCTTGCCAGTCATCGAACGCCTTGTCGAGTATGCTGCGCGTCCTTGCTTTTGCTTGTACCTTATTTATCCCTGATGTTATTACTGCTATTTCCCCTGCAACCCTGACAGGTCAGCAGGGAGTACGCCAGCCAGCACCGGGAGAGCCATAGTGCTGACCGATATATGGCCCTTAGTCAGTAGTATCAATGACGACCTTTGTGTACGTAGCAGAGCACTCCTGACCGGGTAGATCTCAACCCTATTGTACCGCTGCCGCATAGTTCAATGTGACAACGAATGTTCCCTTATAAATCGTCAATAACAGTACCTACTGCGGACAGTATGTCTGCTTGTCTAGTATAATTGATTTTTACATTGACCACATGAATACTAATAGACATGACATTGGGAAGGAAACGTGTCGCCGCGCATGTCAGCGAACGCTTCTATTATTGTCAAAAGTGTCATACATTTGTAGATATATTATCACGTGAAAAAATAGAAATAAGCCATGTTGTATTTTTTTTCGTGCTGAATGAGATGACGGTGTAAAAATTACCCTTGGAGTTATTTTATTTCATCGGTAAGTAGTATAAATCTGTATTTCTGGGTGTAAATGCAAGCTTCACTGACAAACTAAGAAATTGCCTTGAAAGGCGCATCCGTTTAATCCGTGTTAAATATGAATTGTCTGATTCGGTTCGATTAACGATTAGCGTCTTGTAACGTTTCTTTTCGAACAGTGTAAAGTATCGTCACCTAATAGTACCTAAACCATGTACCCCAAGCTGTAAGATATACAATTTAAATTGTACTCATACGATTTTCGACGAAAATGTACGACTTACAGAGATAATGTGTTATGGTGTGGCCACACATATCGCGCTAGGGCGAAGGTTTGCGTCATAAATTTATATGTATATAGGTTGGTTTGTGTTGTCACGATGTATTCGGGCTAGCGCGAACTGCTTCGCGAAGGGTTTTGACACGTTACAGCAGTGGTCGTTAAACTGCGGCCCGCGGGTGATATTTGTGCGGTTCACAACAGACAAACAATAATATAATTATGATAAATGATAATAATAACAGTAAACTATAATTTACCCGAGTACATGTGCTTAGTAACTTCATGTGTACGTCATATTTTGATATTGACGTAGTTTATAGTAGAGGTGGTAAAAGTGTATGTCAGATAGGATTGGAACGTTAGTATCTGGATCTGTCTTGAGATATGTATCCGTATCCGTAAAACATATCATTTGGAACATCAAATCTCTATTTCTGAAGCCTATGTTTGAGAATTAATTACGTGTAGATCGAAATCGTTATTACGAATAAAAATCGATGTTTCATTATTATATTACAAAATTTAGTTATAACATATTTGAATTTACAATATAATAATATACTTACAAGACATGTACCATTACTATTTTACTAGATAAAAAAAACACTTATAATATTAGAGTGTACAAAGCTCTTTGGCTATGATTAACTAGTCGAATCTGCTAAATAATGCATTTATAATTTGTAACATTAAAAGGATTGAATTAAACTGTCGGGAGTCTGTTCCAAATAGCAAGCCAGTGTACGAGGGTGAACAGCTCGGCGGGTGGCAAAATATTAGGGGCAAAAATTCAAATAAGGCGTTTAGACGAAAAACAATACTTTTCGAAGGTACAGATTTCGACTTTTTAATATTTTTTCTAATGTACGAGTATTTTGACGAAATTTTCATGGTTGCGGCGCATTCATTAGCATGGAGATATGATGTAGGCTGTTTTATTAAATTTTTAACTTCCATTAACCATGAATCCATACTGGTATTATTTATTAATATATAACAACATACATACAAACTTTTGCATTTATAACATAAATATATTAGGTACATATTAATATTATAAAAGCGAAAGCTTGTATGTATGGATGGATGTTCGTTACTCAATCACGCAAAAACAGCTAGACCGATTTGAATGAATTTGGCTCAAAAATAAATAATTAGCTAGAGTAGGCCATAAAATAATCTTTATACCAGAAAATATGTTGTTCCCGTGGGATTCACAAAGCACTTTAATATTGCAGCTTGCAGTAAGTAATACTTTTAACGCAGTAAAACTGCAACAACTGCCTTCCAACCTCTTATGTATCCAGAACTCTGCATCAGATATTTACTAAATTTATATAACCCAATGGGAAGTACAACCTCCCGAATGATAGATTTTCCCAATGGATCAATAAATGACCGATTTCTGAGGCAACAAAACCTAAAATAATAACTGAATTGAGAACATCCTGTTTTTTAGAAAGTATTTACTCAGAACACTTGTGAATTATTGCGTAATTTTATTTTTTCAACGTTATTAAGTATCAATATTTAAGAAAAAGAATAGAATAGTAATAGTTTTGTAATAATTTAAACGCAAAAACTGCCACAACTGACTTCCAACCTCTTATGTCCCTGGAACTCTGAATTAGATTTTCACGAAACGTATATGGGATCAAATCGGAAATATACTCTTTTAAAAAAATGCAAATCCGTCTATATATGACGGAGTTATGCTCGAACATTCATAAAAAAGCATATGAACATCCGAATTGAGAACCTCCTCATGTTTGGGAAGTCGGTTAATAAAACGCAATACACGAAATGAGTAATTGTGATGTTTCCAATGAGGCACAAAACGGGCATGAATGTGGAAGCCCATTTTGCAATCTAGTAACGAATTTTTAAAAATAAATATTCTCATTTTTCTCTGAGTGGCACAAACATTTCATTTTTGTGGTGGATTTTTTGTAGGTTTATTCAGTTTGCTTGAATATAAATAGCGAGTGTAAACAATACGGGAAATTGAAGACATCTTTTTGTAAAATTGACCGATGTTACGAGTATTTATATAAAACAAAGAAGGTAAAATGTGCCCATTCAATATTTTAAGTATACTAAATTGTTTCGTTCAAGGAACACCTTTTAACAAAACGAGGGGTCCTATAGGGGTCGGGTCTTGACACGTCCCGTTGGTCGAATGGTTAGCGACCCTAACTACGTAATCGATGGGGCTCGGGTTCGATGTTTCCTACAGGGACAAACATTTGTGTGATGAGATGAGTTA
>DVYC01000013.1:0-12490 GCA_018235905.1 Apodemia chisosensis | reverse complement strand
ATTGATATAGGAACTGGGCATAAATGATTTTTTTCACAATTATCCGTTTTCATGTTGACAATTTTATAAAGCGTTATCTCGTAATTTTTATGGTACTTGTATTGTTGCTAATGGATAAAATTCAACTGTTACCTCAAACTTTAGTGAGATGGCGCTGTAAGACATATATTAAATTAGTTTGTAATTCGTATCTTAATATATTATCCATAAATCATGGTTTTACAACAAAATCACCGTGAGAAGATCAGTCATCTAGGCATGGCATGGCACTGGCAAATTCCGCTCATTGATAAACTGACTCATTGAATAACTGGTAATTTTAAAGTGTATCTAACCGGTTACACATTAAAATATCATTTTTATACCATACCATAAATTACCGGTTAGTACAGAAAGTATAAATTCCAACACGCGCGCGAGTCGAATCAAAAGGTTAACTCAGAATTTATTTCTCCCGACGTAGCGCTCCAATTCTTTCGTATTCCATCGGCAACGGTCGAATCAGGGGCTCTCTTAGTCTTTCTCGCATGACAAGCTTATATCGACTTTCAAATTAACCGATTTATTTCACAGAACAGGAGCAGGCATTGTAAAATACCGGTTTCTAAATTTATCCGGTTCAATACCGGTAACCGTATCCTAAAGCGCAATTATTTCATGTATGGGGTTAATGACCTAAACCGGTTTAGAAAATTATCCGGTTTTCGAGCCCTGCATCCAGGTACATCGTGTGCAATCGTTGTTTACATTGCATGATGATGATGCTTGGTCTCACATTGTGCGAACTTTTTTTTCATTTCATAGGATAGCAAACAAGCAGATTATTCTGATGGAAAGAGATAATTATTGCCTATAGACATCAAAGATGTAAATGGTGTATTGCTATCCGTGTGACAAGCATCGACGCTATTGTTCTGATATTAGTTCCATAACCGCATTAGCATCATTGATAAAACTACTTCGGTTCTTCTGGATCGTGACTATAAGATTTAGTCATTTGAACTATTGTAGACTCTATGGTAACTAATGTTGCTTTACACCCCGTGTGTCTCCTGACACACCTCCTCGTGATCCTGTCGCCGTGGCGGTAGTCCTGGCAGTATTGGAAATTCACCTCCAAACCAGCGACAAGCACCGACGCTATTGTTCTAACTTATAACGCATTACCATCATTGATAAAATTCCTTCGGTTTTTCTGGATCGTGACTATAACATTTGGTCATTTGAATATTGTAGACTCTATGGTAACTAATGTGCTTTATACCTCCTGTATCTCCTCACACACCTACACACGATCCTGTCTCCGTGGCAGTAGTCATGGCGGTATTGGAAATTCTCCTCCAAACCGAAACACGACAACGACAAGCACGGACGCTATTGTTCTAGTTTATATTAGTTCCATGAACGCATTAGCATCATTGATAAAATTCCTTCGGTTCTTCTGGATCGTGACAATGAGATTTGGTCATTTGAACTATTGTAGACTCTATGGTAACTAATGTTGCTTTACACCCCTTGTGCCTCCTCACACACCTCCAAGTGATCCTGTCCCCATGGCGATAGTCCTGGCGGTACTGGAAATTCTCGTGTATCAATACCATAGCCCCTCGTTTACTCCACACCACATTAAACGCTTTCGCAGTATCTGTAATAAAAAAACTCACTTTAAATTGCGTTAGTTTTTTTATATTACTGACTAGCAAGTAGCAAACAAGCAGATAACACTCCTGATAGAAAGAGATAATCTTCGCCTATAGATAAATAAATGAAATAAACAAATATCGCTGGATTAATTACAGGAATTAATTTAACCCTAAGGTAAGCAAATTATTCTATTGTTATATACTCGTAGAAATATATATCCAAATCCATACTTATTATTTTAAATGTCTGTCTCTCTGTCTGTTACGCTTTCACGGCTAAACCACTAAAACGATTTTGATGAAATTTGGCATGGAGATAGTTGAAGATCCGGGGTCAAACAAAGGCTAACTATTTTTTCAAAAACCAATCCCTAAGGGGCTGTACTAGGGGATGAATGTTTGCATGAAAAACTATATCGACGACATTAGTTGCGGGCGAAGCTGTGCGAGCTGAGCGAGGATTATATAAATACTGACAACATTGTTAGTTGTAACTATTTACAGTTACTGTTAGCTAAATATAGTAGAGTACCATGTACTATACATACCACTAGTATTTCCCCGTGTCTTTGTTCGCGTAACCCACAGCCTACACACGTTACTTCTTTTTATCAGGCGGGTAAAAAGTAATCTATATAACTTAGTGATAATGTAGCTTTATATTGGTAAAAAATTTCTAAAATTGGTTCAATAGTTTTTTAGTTTATTCATTACAAACAACTCTTACTTTTTCAACCGACGAAAAAACGGAGGTTATCAGTTTGACATGTGTTATATGTCATATTATTATATTTGAATTGGATAATATTTGAATATGATGACCTATTTAGGTGACGAAGCACGTGTACAAAATATTGTAAGTGTACGTATGTTAGTATGTTTATATGTTTGTCTATGAATTGCACAAGAACTAAAACTCATATCGAGATAATTCTTTTTGATTTAAATCAAGTATATTTCAACTTAGAGAACAGTCTAAGTTTTATCAAATCGGTTCAGTAGTTTTTGAGATACAAGTATAGTTGACAGATATTTTAAGTCCGTTTAATTTTTTTAATTACTATTATTATAATATTAGTATAGACAGAGCACGACTGGCGAGTGGTAACACTAGTTCAACTCAACATTTGATAGGATCTAATTAGCCCAATAAGGATTATAACATGTATGTATTATATGTATTAGTATCGTTGACTAATACCTATATCACAAACAAATAATTTACCTACCTTAGGGTTAGGTCAATTCGTGAAAAATTTATCCAATTATAATTATTTATTTATGTATACAGCACTATAATTAAATAAAAGAACAAGTATAGTTTATTTAAGTCCGTGGCAACATTGTTCTGAATAAAGTTTCTACCAATATTTAAATCAAAATATTTCAATAAATTTGAATTAACAGTGATTTTCAAATTTCGAATTATTTAACTATTTTCTCTAAATTAGAATAAGTGCCTTTCACGTATTCTTGGAAAGAGATTTAACAGTAAAGTCACAAAATTAACAGGTAAAAGTGCACAAACTTAACGTCTGTCTTACTTAACGAAATATCTTTAAATAAGTTTCATGCTCATAGATTAAAAAAAAAGTATCTTCACGCCCGTATCCCCGATGAGGTAGGCAGAGGTACAACTAGTGCACCCACGATTAGCCGAAGATACTCGGTCCTACAATGTGTTAGGTGGCAAACCTATCGCCAGCCGGGCACCTATCCAATCCCGGGCAACGTTGTTTTTATCAGGAAACTGAAAAAACACATTTTTTTGAATTGCCCGACCCGGGAATCGAACCTGACCACAGAGGCGATTGCTCATAGATTGACTTTCAAAAATTTGCTGTAAGTGCTAACTACTAAATATAGAAGAGGAATTTTGCCTAATGTCAAGTAAAATAATAAGATGATAAGCTTAATATACCATTGCGTACGGACAATATAAATGTGAGGACATTTAGAGAAATAAATAGAATTCATCGCAGAGCGGTACAGCTGTTTGAAGATCATATTCTTTCCAGCGGTCTAAAACCCCATAGTCTCCGAAATTATAATGTTTTCGCATATAATCTCCATATATGTTTATGTGGAGTTTTCTGATGAGCTGTTTAGATAGTGCCGGCATTCACGTTCCGCAATCATACTGGACACTGCCGCTGTAAGGATCCACACCATCTTGACGCTTTGTCCCCTTTACGAATGTTTTACTTATGTCTTATAGTAACGAGCAGTCAAACTTAACGATTTTTTCAAGTGGTTTCGATGTTGGGATTTTCAAGTCATTAGAAATGCACGTATCTGCGTTTTTATAGTTATTCTGTGCAGTTTCAATGCAGTTATGTCAACTGCACCAAAATTACGACAGCCTTAAGCATACACACGACTGCGTGCAGAGTGTGTTACTATAATTAGATCTGTAGTATCATAGATTAATATTGTTGGCTCATCATAGATTAATACTGTTGTTGTATGGCTTTGATTCTACTGCATCGATCAAATAAATGTTATGTTATTGCTGTTTCACTCTTAGCAAAATAAAAAGAAAGAATCGGGACATATTGTGTTTTGTCAAATAAGTACGCACGTAAGATGTTTAGCCTAATTTAGTCAAAACCTCAAAATATGTAACATAATAATTAAATCCTTGCAAATAATTACCTACTAATTTAACAGCATTGCCATTTTTTTTTCATTTCGTTGAGAGAAAAATAGCAATAATGACGCGCAGCTGTTGGGTTATATAACGTGACCATACGTCCCTTTTTGAACGGGACCGTCTTGGTTTTTGGGTCTCCGCTCCGTGTCTCCGAGAAAAGCCTCAGGACACAAAATTGTCCCGTTTTTCCAGACTACGCGAAAATTGTCTGGCTAGCTGCGTGAACGATCGTCGATCAACGATATTTGAACTGTGTTAAAAGAAATTTGTCCTCTAACAAGTATAAAAATAACTAAAATGTATGTGTCCGAACTTTATTTTTTTAGTAAATATTTTCTTGATAAATAAAAAAAAATGATTTTTTCATTGAGTACCTAGTCTAGGTACTATAAATAAAGGAAACTTAATTTTTCCTTTCTGTAATCGGCTCTACTAATTGAAGCTAATAAATCAATGTCCCGTTTTGAATAGAAGAAAATAAATGGTCAGGTTATGTACATACCATAATCGAACATCGACGTTATTTGATCCGTATAGTTCTTTTTGTTGTGCCTTTTTGTATTTGTCAACTTCTGAAACATCCTGAAAAGAGCGAACATAGGAAATACAACGTACACTGTTATTTGATATTTATTACTATAGTAAATATATAAAAACACATTGCTATGTTACAAAAAGTCTAATTTGATAATCTTTGATAGTTTCTATTTAATGATAAAATATATTTCGTTATTAAGACACATGAAGCCTTACGCAATATAAACGTATACAACGTTATTATGTCTTTGGGATTTGACTGGATATGACAGCCGGAAAATGAAAAAAGTTCTGTTTATTTCAGATGTCCGGCATCAAAAAATACAGAAGAATTATTTAAGTCAATTCAAAACAACTTAGTGCAGTTAGTCTAAATTAGGTGGGCAATTCCTGTACGTCTGTAAACCATTGACCTAGTCACAGACGACGAACAATTAGACCGCAACATTTAAGGTCGCTAAGAAGAGATCCGCTGCTACATGACCTACACATTGAGCCATAAAAAATATGATGAGCGAAAATGTTATACCAGCGAAATAAATTAACAAAAAAAAAAAAACGCCTGTGATGACGTGAATTTACGAACTTCCCGTGTCTGCAAGAAGTGAATAAGACTTATTTTAAAAGTGTTAGACGTTGTCTAAGAGGTTTAAGGCAAGTTGAAAACTATTATATAACTTATAAGTAACACTTCGTTTCTTAAAGATGAAGGACATTTAGGTCGTTTTACTAGACGTTTGTTTTGGGGTATATAAATAAACAAAAGACTTCGATTGAAAATAACAAGATTGGAGATTTTTTGATCCAATGAATCCTAGGAAATTGGTTTTATTTTCAGAAATTTTCATAAATTTCTGACAGTTTCAATTAGCATGCCAGCAGTACTATGTAAATACTTTTTAAATATGATTCAATATTTACAATGAGGTTTAAATCTAAGTAAATAATTATCACAATAAATTTTTAGCCTTAGCAACTCTACTAATATAAGATAAATTCGAAAAACTTCTGACAGACTATATTACGAATCAAGAGGATAGCAATAAATTATGTACTGTACTGCAATTTAAGAGCGTCTCTCGGGAAATAACGCTTATTCAGTTCTACACGTACCGACAATTACCAAAGCGCATAACTTAAATCATAGTACAGTATGAATGTGATACTTTATCTTCCTATTAGGATCCTTCGTTGTCGCTACTACCTAAATTTATTTTATTTTACGATAAAATATTTATCGTGATATTTACTTTATGTATCTAGAATGAAAAATGCTGATAAATAATTTAAAATAACTTGATGGAGATTAATTGAGCCTCCAATTATATTGCGAAAGAGTCAGTCAAAACTAAGTATAACTAGTAATCGCCCTCTGGTCAAAAACCGACCATAATTCTATTATTTTTTTGTTTTATTTATGTCAATTTGTAACAAATGTTGAAAAAAATCTCATACACCTCCTTGCAGTCATTTCACACAATTTTCTTAAAAAGAGATCCAAAGTTTTTTGTCATGTATATTAGATATTTTAAGTACGTTGAAAATGTATTATCTAATAAAATATTTAAATCTACATTAATATTTATCACAATAAATAGTTATCCTTGGCAAATCGTAATTAATAATAGAAAAATTTGCTATCGCTACTATAATATAATTTAGTGATTGTGAACATTATTTAATTTGACTATAATATTTTCCAACGTTATCACTATTGCTCGACAGTTGCTGTTCCTCTTCCAACAACGCCATCTGATCCGCCCGTGTTTGCCAACATACTGTTTCAAGAAATAATTTTCACCTATTGTTATTATTGTTCTCCCGTGGTCGTAAACAAAATTGGCCGCGTCACCAACTGAAGCAAATAAATTTGATAGTTAAACATAACGTAAAAGAGCAAACATATTTTGTAGTTTGTACTTTTCTTTAGTATTATTTTTACTTTCATCGCCAGCACTTGATAAAAGTTCTTCATCAAAGACATTCTATTGTTAGTGGCAATTATTTGTCCCAGTCTTGTCCCATCAGCCTCAGTTTAGACATATAAGGTCCTGTCTTGCCCTATTATGCTCAGTACAGACACATGAGGTCCTGGGATCGAATTCTGGGTCGGGCGATTCAGTCCGAATAAGTTTTAAAAATAAAAACAGTCTAACATGATTTAAATTTTAAACAAATAAAAATTTAATGGTTTTGTCTAATAAATTTTCAATCAGCATTATTTCTCAAATACGGTAGTGGCTCTTCGAACTCTTAAAACTTTAGGAGGCTGTAGGATTTTAATAAAATCGTTAAAAAATCCAACGAATCATTCTCTACCAGCTTAACAGTTTTCTATAATTAACTGTTAGGAACATAACCAGATCTTTAGCTTCTTCGTCAACGATGCTTTTTGCTACTCCGGCGTAAATGTATTGAATATTCTCTCTGTACATTAACCAAAACATGTATTTCGCCATCTGTATTCGTAGGATGCATGGCCTCAGGCTGGAGAGTTTGGTAGAAAGTACCGGAGACGGTAGTTGAATAAACAGCAGCTTTGGTTTAACTTAAGACCAATGGTTGATCTTCATCAGATATTTCATCCGTATATATCAAGTATTGCAATTTTGTTAGTAATATCAGTAACTAGTAAGCCAGAAACCTTCCAATTCCTGAACTGAAACGCCTTTTTTTCGTTAGGAAACAGCGGTGTATAATATATTCAATGTTGCTTAGTTCCTTTCAGGTAGATAATCTTACTTGAAATAGTTGCGGCTACGTTTTCTACGTCCTTGTCTGACACCATAAACAGTTTGATTGTGTTGGCTCTTGAAGTATGGATAAGAATTGGAATGTACCGCAATATCTTTACCTCTAGCTTCTATGGTATCAGCTTGACGTCTCAAAGTTACACCAACGCCATCGGCAGCACTTTTTCCATGTTCTGATTCAAAGAAGTTCCAGGATATTTTACGAAACATGTATTCCTTAAAAAATCTGTAGGTAAAAGTTAATCTTTTGCTTATATTGAGTAGCAGAAAAAAAGTGAGCAGTTGTAACAGCTGGGTGATGGTTCTAATTGAACAACACTGAACAGTATGAAATTACCTATTTTGTCTGTACTTCAAGAGAAAAGTTATACCTACATCAGGGCTACATGATCACTTGTTACGAGAAACTTCAAAATGGTGACCACTGCACTTCAGAGTGGTACTTGCACGCAAAGTTCTTACTGAAATCTCTCTGTAATGCTACTTCACTCTCTCAGTCAGACCATCAATGCACTGTCTCTAAGCTTTGTATTGATGTCTGATATTGTAAATATGACTTTTTAAATTTTGGAGCTCATTTTTACTTCGATCACTTCTTTTGGTGTGGACTTTTCAGTAACTAATACTTTTTTGTAATCTTTTGCTTTTTTCCAGCTTTCTCGAAAACTTCACCTTTCCTTACCCACTGTCGTAATTTCACAATCGCTGCTAGCAATGCCTTGCACACTGAACAAACTCCTTTCATACAAGATACCGTATCAACAGTACAAACTAGTGTTTCTGAAACTGCATTCATGTCTTTCTGTATATTAACTTTATTTTTATATCAAATATAAAAAAGACAGGTTATATTTGCTTATAGTTTACATTAGAAAGTATACCTTCCATCTATTGCAGCTGGTTTCACATAAAATGGACTATATTTTGTGAAGCTGATAGTAACAATTGACTCTATTATTTTCTCTTAAAAGGCTTCGTACAAGTTTTTTCATGGAGTCCAGTAAAAAGCGTTTTTGTACTTTGTTTTTATTTTACATCACAGTCTTCTTCTTGTCAGTTGTAGCTCTCATTACATTGTCCCGTAAAAGGAACGATTGGATTTTTCGCACAAGATTAGTCTTTTTTGGCAAAACGCTCTTGTATTTTAAAGGTCTATTACCAATTGGATTTGCATTCTAGACACTTTTGTAATATGAGTCTGAAAAAAACATTGACTGATACGTTTTTTTACGACTTTTGATGATTTTGTATCGTTCTTTAATGGCATTAGAATGGTATTAGAAGGAAAGGAGGAGGATATTCATTTTCATTTTGACTAATGCTTTCAACATTGCTATGGTCTTGTCTTTTTTTAAACTTTCTTTGTAATCTTTTCTTGAATTTTCGAATCTCCTTTTTATTTCTTTCTGCCCCTTGAACTAGATACTTTCCAGCGAGTCGGTGTTGAAGAATGAGAATTCATTTGTGGATGGTGATGGTGCCGGCGTGTGAATAACATTTTTAAGCATCTGTTTCTTCTGCCTTCTTCTTTTACTTCCTTGTTGCCATTTTCGCTTCATGATTAGATGTACTCTTATGGTCATGTCTGCCACCAGCTTCTTTCGAGTATGGTATCGCGCAAGATCCTTGCGCTTCACTTCAGCAACTTTCTCTGGGTCATTTTTTCGTTTCTCCCGATAACGCCGCTGTCTTTCAGCTGCTGTTAATGCCTTCTTTTTTACCATGATAATATCTTGAAATAAAAAATAAGGTAGTAATTAATTAAAGATTCAAGATGAAAAAATATTAATTTTCAGTTCTGTAAAAATAGTTGCCATAATAAATAGTGTTCTTATTTCAATATTTTTCGTTTTTAATAATAACATACACTTTAAACAAAACAAAATACATACAGCATAAACACAACGTGATAATAGATTATTTTACCCCTTTTTCACGTACTTAACTTTAGTAACCAATTTAATAACAACAAGGCGTTCCACAAGTTGTTTGGGACATTTGGTAATTTGACATTTAGGAACAGTTTTAGCTTACGCCTCGTAGAAAATGTTACTACTCGTAACAAAAACGAGACGTTTTACTGATATAAGAACCGGGAATATGTCACAATAATCATGTGTCAGCGATAAGAATTAGTTTGCAAAGTCGATAATATTTAAACTTTGAAATACAATATACGATTAACATGTCGCATAAAAGTATTTTTTATTACGTAAGAAGAGAAAACATAATTATAATTGATATTTTCTCTATAATTTACTTACGTGATGACGTTGTCAAATAATATAGATACGCATCTCCTGTCACAGCTTACGGGCAACTGACGCGCGGTCTCTGGTCTCAGTTCTGAATGTTAGAAGGGACATCAGAGCTAGAGGAGAGGTAGGCATAAACCTACAATCGACGACGACAAAAACGAGCAGCTTATACACATTTTTCAAATGACAATGCACGCGACGTAATTCATTTGCTAAAACATTAGTAGTAAGAGGCAAGTTTTTGGGATTATTTTTTATGCTATGATAAAAAAGACAAAAAATAAGAGGCTCTATTACATGATAAGCTTCGATCAAATATACGATACAGTATATTTGATCGAAGATGATAAGATACATATTTTGGGGCTTAAAAACTTTTTTATATTTTATGTCATCGCACATACTTTTCGTAACATTATGACATTTGTAAGTCGAGGTGGCGAGAGAGACAACAATGATGTATGAAATACACTTCTATCACCCCTATTGACGACTCTGTGTAATGTCAAAGACGTCACAATAGAAACGGCTTTCGATTGAGATCGCGTGGGGCCCATCGCGCAATCCACGCCTTTGCCCCAGCGCAGAGCAGGTTTAAAAGCGAACACGCGGTTTTCCCCACCCTTTTTCTACTTGTCTATTGGCGCGAGTTGATAGCTGTACTGGGTCGAGAATCGAGTACAAGCTAGCCACCAAGCTAAGTCCAAGACCCGTCGGCCCCTAAGTGCTTTTTGATAACCTAAATCTTCCTCGATTACGATATTAAAGAAAATCTCGTTACATAATTCTAGTCAAGTTTACATAATTTTGTTACTTAAAGTGCAGTGTTTTTTTTTCCTATTGCCAATGAACCCACGACATGTGATTTGATCGAATTTTTCTTCGCTAAGAGGTGAAGAGATCTTTTTGTAGCTTAAAAAAAGAACAACCCTCTTGTTAAGGCTGTTAACAGCATAAAAAACGTGGACTAGTATTATAAAAAAACGTGGACTAGTATTATAAGCAATTGTTATTGTAAACTGTAATTACATACGTCTTCACGCCAGTAGCCATACGAGGTAGGTAGAGAACAGAGCCACGATTCTTTCAGATTTGTCTTGCTTCCTACAGATTCATTAACATTAAAACAATGAACATGTAATTCACACTAAACTAAAAAGAAATATCGTCACGCCAAGATATTCTAAGGGGCCATTCATAAATTGTTGTGACTTAATTTATAGTCACAAAATTTAGGGTTTTTCCCCCTCCCCCGTTCTTTCCACATGTTGTTCACAGTTGTGAAACCACCTCCCCCTGGTGTGACATATTTTTTTATTTAATATTTAGAAGTAATAAAATTAAAACAGCAGCAACAATATAGATCGAGTTTCGTTTTTGGGTTACATATAAATTTCCCATTTTTAACATGTGACGTCACAAATCTTTAGACCCTCCCCACTCCCGCCCTTTGTCACATTTCGCTGGCCCCCTTAACGAGCGGGCCTTTAACGTGTGGACATAACTTATGGATTGCTCCTAAGAAGCATGATGACTACGACCGACGACGACCAGAGATGACACTAATGCTGCATCTTTGCCTACTTATTTGAATCCTTTTGATGTAATTTTTTATGCAAAAGTGTCGGTCGGACACTTTTTCCCGTGTAGCTCCCGTCTAGCATAAGGAACATCGTCCCAAATACGAGCGACCCTTGCAGTCTTCGCATGTGATGTGTAACATCTGACATCTAAGTGATTAAGTTGGTACTATTTGATGACAACCTTACCACCACTTGCGCTCATTGGTCAATTCAAATAGCGCGCGCTTCGCCGACTTCATGTTACACTTCCATCGCATTTTACAAAATCACTTCCAGAGATTGCGGGAAAGCGAGAGGAAACATGAAGAGTAACTTGACGAATAGACCATCTGACATTCTGCCAGGCAGTTCGTAAAAGGCAAACCACTGGCTATACGTGTTACTACCATTGTAACTTCGAGGTGGTAGAGTTCCGCAACGTCTCGCTCGGGTATATGGTACCACCGCCTTACCTGTTGAGGTTATACAATTTGATAGCCAACTCTTGCATCGCGCGCGCTCATTGGTCAATACAAATAGCTCGCACAGATTGTTTAATTCAAATAACGCGCGCTTCCCTGGCTTCCAGTTAGATACTTCCGTCGCATTTCATGAAATCACTACTGGAGATAGGAGAAATGTCATCATCTTTTTTTATATATAGGTTAGAATAAAAACTCCTAAATGTCCTAATGAAAAAATATATATCCAAAGTAATATTCCTATTATATAATAAACATAACAAATAGTTGTCTAGCGGTTAGCCTATTTGGCTTAGATCATGAGGTCACGGGTTCGATCCCTGGCTGGTGGTGAATTACCATTTACCACTCACGTGCCTTCGATGAGCACGTAAAGGTCATCGCTAGAAATAGTCGATAATCGTTATCAGGTCAGTCGATAATCACGATGGGGATCACCACTCATCTCGTCAAATGACCAACCGGTGAATCGTGGTGAACCGGAAAGTCTATAGACGTTCGGTTTGCTCTGTCTACCCGCAACGGAACCGGGCGTGATGATACATTAATAAGATGTTTGATGGTTGATCGAGATAGCAGTCTTCCACAGAGAGTAATACTTG
>DVYC01000012.1:0-12717 GCA_018235905.1 Apodemia chisosensis | reverse complement strand
AATATTTTTAACTTAATGCAAACATGTTTTAATTTATAAGAAATAAATACCATCAACGTCCGCAGACGCCTCTAGTTCACTACGATTCACTGGCGAGATGAGTGGTGGGGATCACCGCCATACTTGCCAACTTAGATTATCGCTTTTTATTTACGATAGCTGGGACCAAAAACTTCACGTGCTTATCCGAACAGGAGTGTTATAAGTGATACACCACCCTCAGACTTCGAATCAAGTAACACCTCATTGGCAAAATTTTACTAATGAGGCAGTCTTATTAATTATACCATGATTTTGACAAAAAAACAACGCATTAACTTGAGCCATTGATATTGAAAGATGAAATGCCTATTAATTGTACGAGGAATAATCATAATAAGGGATTTTGAAATATAAATTACTAGCTGACTCGCGCAGCTTCGCCCGCGAACACAGTAGATTAACATGTCATCAAAAGTTTTTTTATACAAACTTTCATCTCCTATTCCAGTCCCTTAGGGGTATATTTTTAAAAAAGTTTGCTAATGTTTGACCTCGGATCTTTGAGTATCTGCATTCCAAATGTCATAAAATTCGGTTCAGGGGTTTAGCAGTGAAAGCGTAATAGACAGAGTGACAAACTTTCGCATTTAAAATTTTATTTAAATAGGGATAAAGAAATCTAAGTGAAGTCGTGGAGAAAAGCTAGTTTGTAGTAGTAGTACTCTAATGAAATTAAAGGAAAATTTTCGGTACGGTGAACTTCGAGCGATATGAGCACATTACCAGTTTGCTTACAGTCTTGCACCTTGTGTTAAACCCGACGAACCTTGCCCTAAGTAATAAAAAAGATAATTTTTACGTACAATGAAAGGTGCATTGCGCAGTCAGTATAGGCAAGTGTGTGGGCCAATGAAGGTTACAAAGTAATAGTGGTGGTGTACATTGTAAAAAAAATTGTTTTGAAATGAGAAGTGCGCGCGGCGTCGCGCGTCGTATCGGTCGGGTGCGCATGGGCAAGTTATCGGAGCGAATACAAAGGGGGCAGATAGCGCGGGGAGTCTAACCGTCACTCGACCGTTACTATTCCCCTAACTAGAAAAATATTCAGATGCTATTTTTATTAATATTTCCTATTAAATGCAAATCCAACACAAGGAAGAACATTCACCCTGCTATCTGGATTTGAGCTAAATAAAGGAGATTAATCTTCAGAGCGTTCTCTAGACCGTAATGTAGGTTTAAACTCTACCGGGGGCACATAAAGCCCCCGAAACTTGCTCAGTTTACTCGCAAATCGGCTTACGGATCACTCAACCGAATTGAAGGAGTTGCTTTGCTTGAATTATTACGTCTATGATTCAGCGATTAAATTATGAAATTCGTTATTCGCTTCGCATTTAACACTTTCGCAAGTGAAATAACTTTTCGTAAAATCAATATACTTGTATCCAATTCATTTGTTTGATGATGAATAGAACCTTGTTTATTGTGGTATCGGTATTGTATCGTTGGGTTTTGGGACGAAACTGATTTTAATTAAAGAAAAACTGACTTATGTTGTGGATTAGCAAGTCTCGAGCACAGTTTTTTTATAAGTATACTTACTTCTTTAAGTATAGTTACTTCTATAGTTAATTTTTGATACATTGGATGTAACGTAAATTCCAGAGGGAGATTTTTAGTAAATAAAGTCTGTGTATGAAACACGAATCACGATCAACGTGGCTTTCTACTGGTAACACTATTTTTCAAACCAGTCTATTTACTTTTGAAGTATATCAATTACGAACAAAAATTCCAAAAAAATAATTTTAATAATATTATCGTTTTAAGTAGCGCCTATGTCATTAAAAATGTTTAAAGATTGCCGAATATGAGTTATTATTAGTTAATAACTTCATTAGGGTTTTAAAATTTCATCAATATTTCAATATGCCGACTTCTTTACATATATAGATAACATGCAAATGACTCTTCTGATGGAAAGAGACAACGTCCTGATGGATGACTATCGTTTATTTATAAAAAATATATTAATTATGCGTAGTCATCTGTGTGGCAGGGATGTAATACCAGATGCACAAGTTAAAACCTTTTTTCACAAAGTATATATTCAAGAGTCTAAATTAAAAGTAATGGAATGTTTGTTATAAGCTTTCTAATAGATGTAACTTTATAGGTTTATTAAAAATTGGGGCGTGGGCCAACGGTGCCACAAACGCAGATCAAAGAGTTTCGAGTGTTAGTATTATTGCTCGTAATACTATCCACTTAATACACTCGAGCGAGTTTATCTGGACCCTCGACAAGTAAAACGGTAGTCATAAAAGTTACACTCATAGAATTATAAGTGGGGGAGTAAGTTCGGGGTTGTACGGTGTGTTGCTAAGGGCTAGGACTCTTCTAAGTGTTTTAAGACTCGGCAGACAAAAGAAGAACTGGGCTTATTTTTTCATAAGATTACGAAACAAGCAAGGAACATTCCTATGAGTTTTATGCTGTTAAAATGACCTTTAGAGTTTGTTTGCTCTGTGTCTGCGTCCTTTATAAAAAAGTTAAAGTTCGTTTTTTGTTCGAATGCGCATATCTCTAGATTTTTTTTGCGTTTTAAACACTATTTAGTAACGAAGATTATGGACTAAATAACAAATTGATTAAATCCTTAGGAACGTGGCAGCACGAGAGTAAATCGCGGGGGGAGCTAGTGCCTTTATAATAGCAATTTGTTGGTTACATATTAAAATATATAACCATTTAAAATCATTAAAATGTACTCATAATATTAAGCTAGAGAATTTTTCGTACAATAACTTCTTCCAGTCGTATCTAACGTAGGGATTAAAGTTTTCACCTTAATCTTACGTAATAAGGATTTTTTTCTGAAGCCAAAGTTAAATGATGCATTCGGCTCAAGAGTCTAGCCTAGATCGCGCATTAACTTAGTCACATTATAATTTAATAGTTTGCACATTCGAATCGAACATCCCAAAACTATGGGCATTCGACTAAATTGTGCAAGATTTCGATTCGAAGACTCCGAGATCTTAGCAACACTAGTTGTACGACCCTCGGAGACCTATTAATTATTTCCAATACACCAATAGTATTGATTATCAACGTAAAGCTAACGGATGTCGCAGTGCGACTGGACAAGGAAATAGTTCCGTCACAAGGTCAGACAAAAACCTTTAAGGACGCACACGTGTTCAGGGTTTGGGCAAATCTTTAACTGTTCTCACATCTGGTTCTATTCAAAAACGGAAATTAGTAGTGCGTGGGATTCGCAAATCGAATAATATTCGTGAGAACTCTCGTTTGCAATTAGGTAAAATTAAGCAGCCGTAAAGGGTTTTACTCGCGATGTTTACCCTATCATTAAGGAGCTCAGCGATGGAGATAATACCGTCGGGACATGCAAATAAGATTTCGGGTTTAGCTTTCCCAGAAGGCAAGATACCGTTCGGCAGATGTAAAGCAAGATCATGACACGGTCAAGTACATAGTTTATTTCGATTGGCGTTCAGTTCTTGTTTAAAGGTGTTTTTGACCCGGTTCGCGTTCATACGGCCCGCGAGGTGTATGCGTGTGCGCAGTGCGAACATACAACGTTGTTTTCATTTCATTATGGCCGCTTCTCTCGCTTTTACATTTTCGTAATCGCCGATGCACACTGTAGAGATAGGGTTACCGTACCTAGAATCTAAATCACTGTACTAGTTACACGTTACTTCGTGTTTGATTTGAAATATTTACCCATTAGATTTCAAGTCTCACGCTTTAAATGGGAAATTTCTCGGCCATCGTGGATAGTATGCATATTTCACGATCGCAACTGTCACTTTTTTACCAGAAAATTGTAATTTCGTGGTTATCCCGTCTCGTGGTGGCACCAGGATTGCATAGCTAGCGGGCGGGCGGCCCTGGCGGTTGAGCGAGATGGCGCGCTACATAGCGCAAGGTGGGTTGTCTCTGTCTGGCGCGTTTTTTTGCGGCGCCGGAGTGTGGGAACGCGGCGGCAGGTGGGGCTGCCGAGATTGCGACGCGACATCCGCCCGGCACAATGCATCTTGAGACGCACCGCTTTGTTTTACAATACAAGACGCGATGTGTTTAACATACGTCAGAACGTTGCAATGACGTTTGAAGCGTTTAGATTTTTTACCCTTCCGCTGCATTAAAATTGCAAATCTCGGAAAAGTTATCATAATCTAACGTTTAAAGATGTTCTATTCAATAGAATACGTGGTATTTAAGGAATCCATCATATCCGTTCCGATTTTTTTTTCTTTCTACGCTTTGACATCTACTATAGCCCTAGCCAATATTTGTATTGTACAGAAATCAGCTTGCTTTGCTTCAATTTTTGGTATACCGAATACTTCTCAGCTTTTTCGTAGGATGCTGTCCTATGAAAATGCTAAGTACCTAGTACTCGGTATAAGCAGATGGTTCTCATGACGGAAAGAGAACTATACTCTATAGAAATAAGAAACCAAAAATGATTATGGTACGCTGCTATCCGTGTGGCGGTGATATAATAACACGTGCATAAATTTTTTGGCTACCTTATTCTCCAAACCGAAATGCAACAGTGACAAGCACTGACACTATTGCGGCAGGAAAAGGTAAGGCGGTGGTATCAAACCAGGACGAAACGTTGATTAATTCTACCTGATAATAATGATGTTTTGGCCGTTTTTGCTTATTCCACCTGACCCATGTTCCATTCACTCCAGGTCTCTCCCTATCCTTTTTATTTACGACTTTGTAAAATAAAATTAAGGCTAGATTATTTATGATTTTTTAGCCTCTTATTGTTATATGAAATGACCAAGAGATAAAGTAGCAGATGAGATTATGAAGATACAGCCGAAATATTTGATTGTAGTGCTAATAAAAAAGACCGGGCATCGATGAATGTCGCTAATGATGCGGCATTCTCCTTGCTTTTGTTTACAATGCATGCGGTATCCAAAGACAAACACACCGACCACACGGGCGGCGGTCACACGCTCGACACTGTGACAACAAACATGTCATATTTTTATACATTAATGCGTTTGTATTTATTTTCTTAAGTTTAAGTAGTTATGACTGGAATGTGGCATTCTCGTTTTTGGATTTTCGTAGACTACAACTATTTGAGTTATTGGAAAGCTCATTACTATATTCTGTGGCTATTTGGGAACTATCAGCTTTATTTATTACTATTTGCCAGTCAAAGACGGGTGCACGGCTATACTAATGAAGAAAATAAGGCCAAATTTATTCTTTACATAAGTGATGTTCCAATTTTTTTTTCATAAAGACCTTGTCCTGACAAATACAAACACAACAAAAAAATAGCCAAATAGGTGTAGCCGCTTTTACTAGCTGACCCGGCAAACGTTGTATTGCCATATAAACTATTTGTATTGAATATTTTGATGGGGTGGGGGTTAATTGAGATAAAGACTATCCTATCTTTTAAGTTGGACCAAACAATAGATATCTACAAAATTTCATTGAAATCGGTTCAGTGGTTTCGAAGATTAGCGCAAATGAACATCGTAACACGAGATTTTATATATAAAGATGTATGTAATATTTTTTTATCGGACCGAAAACTGATTTCAAAGATTTTTTTTAAATCCAACCTTACGCATAATTTTTTTCTCTCTAAACTCCAAGCTAATAGTAATTTTAAGATCTCAGATATCGGTTACCACGACTTTCAATCAACTTATGTATTTTATATCTTGATATAAAATACATAAGTTGATTGAAAGTACTGATACTGCTTGCAGTAACAATCAAAATAATATCAAAACAGGAGCTAGGATATGGTTTCCTAGTAAGTCCGCTGCCTATTATTTCGTTACACGCATGAAGCAGCAAACTAAAATTATAATACATTAATATGATGATATACTTAAATTGAAGTATTATAAATTCATAAGCTCAATGATAAATCAAGATACGATCTAGGTATTGTTAGAATCAATGACCCCGCTATAATTCATTCTTGAGCAACAACCATAATATGTGAACCTTTAAACAATTATACATATTTTTAATGAAGTACCGTATATTTTATTAGGACCGAAAGAAATAAGCTCGTTCGGGTCGTTAAGCTTTTGGGAACAAGGAAAATGATAAAAATGTTAATATTTTTCTTTCTCATCCTTCATAAAATCTTCGAAGCATAAATATTAATTAGACAAAAAAAATTAATCAACGAAACGCATAAGAAAATACATGTAAATAAAGTATGACAATGAATAAGCCTACGGTGATTTGACAATTATTTTTTAATATTGCCACTTAATTGTTAGATACTGACATACATCCTTTTCTAGAAGTTGTTTTTGAATTTATAGAAATCTCGTATTTAACTCACATAATTTAAAAGATATACCATTGAAAATATCCATTTTTTGTAGTATCAATATTACAACAATTGTATTACAATTATGATGACAATATAGATGTATACCCCTAATATCAATATTGTCTATTATGTAATAGTCCATGGCTTATTTTCCCTTGACCTGAATGATTCACCATAAATATAGAAAGCACTCGTTCACCTAAAGGTCACTTGAATTGTGTTTATTAAAGGATGTTTCACTTTTGTCATAGTAACCAATTAATGAGGAAGAGTGAATTGGGACATACAATTATTCACTAGCAAAAAATTCCTAGATATGTGAATATTTGTATAAAAATTCACATCACGATTTTAATTTTTCTAATAAAAGGAATTAAGGGATATTTTGTACATTAATAATCTATATTTAACTTTAAAAGCACTTCATATATCCAAGGAAGAAGTGAAATAATGATGGTAAGTTATTACGTAGATTTTCCAATATATTTTTTTAACTACTTGTCATCTAAGTAAATACCATCTAAAGGACGTTTGAAAGCCCTATGTTATTAAAGTTCCTTGTGAGATTTTAGATGGTCTTTTTGGTACCAAAGTGATTTATATATATAAGTAGGACTGTTAAATTGAAATAACTTACGTTTTGAGCAATAATCCCCCGTCCATCCAATCTTGCATACGATCTCTCCCGCCGGGGAGCAGGTATAGTGTCCAAATCCATCGTCTCTTGGCCTGCAAAGTACTTCGCAGCCAGGGCCATAGTAATGAGCTGCACAGGTGACTCGATACGATAGCCTCAAATGAGCACCCCCAGACCCACCCCACCTCTGCTCCTCTTCCACCCAAGGCCCTCCAACGTCTGCTATACTCTGCTTCGTCATGCGCGCGATAAGTGTGTCTGAAATAAGAAATAACACGTTAATTGATAAATAAATATGAATCTATCTTGTTCTACATTAATTACGTTGCTTTGAATATATGAAAACAAAGCAGATATTGTTATTGATGAGAGATCTTCTTCTTCTTGTTTGTGCGAATGGCAATTATCAGTGAATTCTGCCAATGTCGAGTGAACTAAGGAAGTGACACGTTAATATCAGGGGTTACCAAAACGATCATTCTATCAGCAAAGTTGTTGGTACACTATTTATCAATTATACACTTGTACTGTTTCACAATAATTAAATTATAATTTATTTCCGACCGGTTTCGCTTACACAAAGCTTCCTCAGGATATTTACAGTTTAACTTAAAGTTGTTGGTTGTCATCAGTTGTCATCTGCAACGGTTTACGCTACAATTGAGTCTTCAATATCTGAGACCAAAATGTGAAAAAAGCAAGGAAAGTCTGTATAAAAAGTTATTGTTATTCACTTGCTTCGCTCTACAAATTCTGTAATAGATATGACGAGTTAAAATGTATTTTTAAGTTCATGTATTCAATACTCAGACCGTTTCACGTATTTCTATTCGAGTCGCGGATTAAATTTATCGATATTTATTATATTTTCGTTGGGCGTTCGATTCCGAGTGTAGGTACACGTTTTATCGTCTAGATTTATTGTGCAGATACTATCGGTATAAGCTTACGTTGAATAGTGTGCTCTATGTGGTATTCCGGCTTTGAATTGCGTTTATTCATCAGCTATTGCGGATTATCTTGGATGATGTAAACAGAATTAAATCAATTGCTATCTCGAGAGATAAATTTAACATCTGAGATTATATTACATTTTCGTTTGCTTGGAATGCTGAGTAAAACTTTTCGAATCGAAAATTTGTTTCGAGATTAAAGTTATTACTCGATTGCTTTTATCTTCAATGCCATATATAATACGAGAAACAATCTTGGGATATCGAATGCCATACGCCACGAAATTAGTCGATCGATCGTTTTTATATACCTTTTAATTTTGTTTCGCGTCTGGTTTAATTTTATCTGCTGTCGGGATTACCGGCTTAGGAATGTAACGTCGAGCGTAGCAAAAAGAGAAAAAAAGGGCATACACGGAGAGAAATAAATAAAGGAACTGACCGACGCTAAGGTTTCCCAGCGCGCCTCCGTCTCAACTAAATCATTTGATGAATGGAGTGGCAGATTTGAATCAATGTTATGTAAGCGTCAAGTTTTTTTTATAGATCCGACTCTAATGCTTCAGGTTCTATTTTTAATAAAGCTCAAGTTTTAATGCGTCTCGTTAGCGTAACTAGTGCGTACGAATGTGGTTAAAAGTTCTTAATCAATCAATCTGGCTCCAGCGAACCAAAACAGTGAATCACGTTGGGAACAATGAGATCTCACGTTCGAATGCGGGCGTCAAACGGCCCACAGTAACAGGTCAATTTGCTTTCATAATCCACTCCCTTCCCACGATGATAAACGAATTACTTTTTTTTAATCGAATAAAATATAATTACCTTCAATAGTGGCAATAAATGAGGACAATCCTGAAATATGTTAAATTCATATTGCCGTCAATCATTTGCTGTCCTTATCATTCTTATTATAATTACGTATTTTTCTGCCTGCTGTCAAAAGTATTTTCTTTGAATTTCCTAAATTAGTTTTAATCCAGCCAAGTCATTATCCGTAATGACAAATCAATCTCGGTTCCAACTGTTACGGATTTATTGTGTTTAGTTTTAAAGTCCTAGATTTAATCAAAATACTTTGGTAATGGTCCCGAGTTAGTAGAGCACCCGACTTTCAAAGATATAGATAGACTTTATAAATTAAGAATACATACTGATGAATGAAAATAAATTTATTCCTAAATATTAAAATATATTCATAATAAGTCCATTAAAAACAATAAAAGTGTAGTGATGAGTAATCAATAATTAGTTAATATGTATTTTAACTTTTATTTATCGTACAAAAGGATGTGTACGATTTCTGTTTTTTTGTACATATACTTTTAATTTTCAATACTTCGTAGTCTAAAAGTATAAAAACATCTTCTAAATAGTAGGATAAAAATCAGAATAATAAGTAATAAACATAAAACCTTATATTGCGTAGTTTATTTTAAGGTTAGTGTTGTAGTGTTATTAAAGCGAAGTGCAGAGTTCGGAGTGAATTAGAAAAATGATGTGTGGGAAAGTTGCAGCGTGCAATTTAGCTTGAATGTGGTGCGGAGAATTATGGCAACCGTGCACTTGGCTCAGGTGCGATAGGGCTGCTACACTTTATTTCAATTACGATATAATACAATGTATAAATCGCCTCTAACCAGAACCATGTAGATGATATTTCAAGTTTTGATAATAATATATGTCTGTACTATATACTTTTAAAAGTTTCTTTGCAAGCTTTGGACGACTTATTTTTGTTTTAATAGAATATGGTTTTTAATTGTAAATTAAGACAGATTTCGAAAGCTTTTTTTTATATTTCCATTTTTATCAATTTTAATTGTATTTTTTTCTGTTTGCTTTTAGTTGTTTTATAAAGTATGTAATATTGACTTTTGTCACTTGTTTTCCTAAACTCTTTCATTCGTGTTGAATTCTGTATATACCCGCTTTTTTGGCATATGCAAAAAATACATAAAATTACATATTTAATACATCTGTAAATATACATATATAATATGTAGCGTTGATTTAGTGCAATGCGTTTAGATTTTAATATTGCCTACAAAAAGCTACACAGAAGAAAATGTTAAGGTACATATTCTCTTATGCCTAAACAATGTACTTGGAACACTATGTTCATTGTTCAAAAGCATAATCATCTCAAATTACACTCATTTCAAATCATTATCGTAACTATATTAAATGAAGGTGTACCCTATAACGTCTATTAATACTGTACCAATTTACAAATAAATAACACATTTAAATAAGGACGAGCAGCCGAAGCCGATACGTGCCGCGATGGCGGATAACCTGTAATTACCGGCCCAGAGGTCACACAAACAGAATATTCATCGATAAAAACAAAAGAAAGCGAAATAACAGATAATTCCATCGCATCGGAGGCAGACGTTTAGGATTTAAAGGTAACTTTAAGGGAAAACGGGTGATGCGATCACGCGAACCGGCTTCCGTTGTATATCGATCAATCAATAATGCCACCGGATGCTCGCTCTCATTCATTATATAGGTAGACTGACTAGCTACTCGATCTGGTTGTTGGTCTAATTACCGACGCAAAAACACCGCCACAGGGTTTACGGCCGAAAGTTATCGGTTTCTTGTCCGAGACACTTCATAACCGGTTGGTCCATCGCTGTGGGAAACGACATCAATGAAGTGTGTCGTGTGTACACAAACGACGCACTCCTTTTGTTTATAAAACTGTCCACTTCTAAGTCACGTGTTTCGATTTGAGTGGAGTCCCGACTTGAACTCGATAAACAATAAATTCATGTACGTGTTCGAGTTTTTAACTCTCGGTTCAATTTTTAACATTAGAAAGTTGACTTGTTTCGCATTTCTTAACACGGCTGGCTAATGTAACGTTTGTATTTACAATTTTGTGTGTTAATTAAGTGAATGTTGTAAATGATTGTATAAACGCTTAAACTGTTTAAAGGGGGTTTTATATTATAGCAATATGTTTTATATACTTATAACTGTTGCTTGCAGATTCCCCGCCTCAATTCGATTGAAGCGTTATACTACTTGACCTTCATTTGAAAATTTTCTCAAGTGTGTATAAAAAAATTTATACTTGGAAAGCCTAGTCTAATTTCCAAACAAATAAAGTTAAGACTTTTGAGTAGTAGTATATAAATAGATAGATACATATTAGAAATGAACAATATATCTAGGTATTTGTTTCAAATAACTAATTCAAATTATTTTGTTACAAATTTTATTTGATAGTGTTGTGAAGTTTAACTTCCGCGTTAAGGCTGTATGGGAAAACACATACCTAAGCAGTCACTTGTGCAAGTGAAAAACTATCATCAAAGTCAGTTAACAAGAACGAATAAGTAAATTACATAATCTGTTTACAAATAATCTGATTCGATTTTAAATGCAAGGTATTCGTGGCAATTGTATTTCGAAATATCAATTAACGTAAAGTCTGATAATATTAAGAAGCCTAAACCAGTTTAGTGAGTAATAAATAATGCAGAACCGGATAACGCGATAAGAGTTCGTCACAACATAACAGTACCAATCGCTTCGCTGGCGAGCAGTAGCGGCCCCGCGGCTATACCGGCCCAGACGCGTAATGCTAGGGATAAAATACGAAACATTGATGTTTTCAGACAAAGCAACATATCGATTCTGGAAACACACATCTATTTTTAAAAGATGGGGTAACAGACAAGCGGACATATAGTAATAAAGACAACCGCATACAAACATCTGAAACACTAAAGATGATCCTATTGACAGCTATTCGATTAAGTAGGAACAACAAATAAAAAAAGGTACAATTACGTAATGAAAATCCCTGTCTTCAGATCTGTAATATAGTATGATGTAACAAATTAGTGCAATAATACATCTCTGCAATCTGCACTGATTATATACATATAAATGTATAATATGTTGAATGTTTGTAAACTGATCTATGTCGGTACTATTATAGAGGACTTTTAGAAGTTAAGTCTTCTTAATAAAAATATCGATGTTTTTCTTGGAAATCGATTTTCACAAGAAAACATCGATGTGTCGTTTTAATCCCTACAGCCTCTACGAATCTGTTATCATTGCTGTTTCTTTTCACACGCTCTTATTCTCGTTTTAACCGATATGATGTATCATTTATACGATCACGAACACTGGAGTATATGGAATATGAATCAAAATATCAAAATCATCGATTCTTTGTTTCTACACATGAAGAACGGCAATCGAAGGGTTCGGTTGCAAAATGCAATCTATTTAACGCTCTAAATACCAGTTCATCTAGTCACGGTTCTTGTTGCATCTACTATTATCTATCTACGAAGGAATATTGCAAAATATAATTTGACGAGTATTCCGTTACCATAACAGTTTAGGAACTTCTGGTGTATGGTTCCACGATTTAAGTTATGCCACTCAGCTATCTACGTCTATATTATGTACCTACATTTATCGTGAAATACATAAATTATTGAGGTGTATTTACTCGTATATATTATATTAGAGGTTTGGGAGTTTAAAAGAAACACAAAGTTTTGTTCTGTGAATAACTTATTCACAGAACAAAACTCTGTAAAATCTACCGATTATGACAGCAAGCCATTTTAAAGATGCGAGAATATATTTAAAAAACCAAAGCTTTCCACGTTTATTAATTACCAATCAAGTAGGCTATATATAAATATTGGGAAAAAACATAAATTATTTCCATTTGAAACTAAACAAAAAATTAATAAAATATTACCTTGATTGTAAAAGGCGTACAATTTATTTACTAA
>DVYC01000011.1:0-13884 GCA_018235905.1 Apodemia chisosensis | reverse complement strand
GTACGATTTTTCAGCCGTTTTCATTGAATTGTTTTAATTTTATGTACTAGTTAAGGCTTTATAGGGTTCCGAAGTCAACTAGGAACCAATATCGTTTCACCATGACCATCCGTCCATCCATCAGTTTGTCTGTCTGTCCGTCCACAGCTTAGCTCAGAGATTCTTAGTACTAAAAAGCTGTAATTTGGCATTTATATACATATTAGTGGAGCCGACAAAATAGTAGGTACAATAAAACCTTTAAACATATATTAATTTAGGTTACCTCCTCTATACGTAAAGTGGGGATGTTAATTTTTTATCGTAAACCCCATTGTGTAGGGTATCGTTGGATAGGATTCAAAAAAATATTACGGGTTTGTTACAACGATTTTCAACGTTCACAACTTATGAAAATTTTTCCGAGTACATTTTATCAGTTGGTCGACAATTACTCGTAAACTTAATTCAAAATCATTTATGGTGATCTCTAACAGTGTCTGTGCACCAGAAGTCTTGCCGTCATGTTGTCGGCCATAAATACATACTACACCTTCGGCATTCTAAAGGAATACACGTTCGTTTAGTTATCAAAAGACAGTGCTTCTCAAAATTCAATCAACATGTTCACGTGTGCCAGATGTGAACTGCAACATATAGATGGACCAGTATGCAGTGTCTGCAAACAACAATACGACTTTCAGTGCTCAGGAATAACTGAAGCTGGCTTCCGAAAACTAGGGGGCAGGAAGAACACATGGCGCTGCTCAAAGTGTAAATCGTACCTATCTCCCTCCTCGGCTGTAACATCACCACATTAATTTGACAAAATTGTAATACAGTTAGCACCTTTGGCATCGCTGGTGGAAGATGTCAAAGCCATTAAATCTGACATCTCCGATTTAAGGGAATCAAACGAAATGGCCCATCAGCTCCTTACCTCGTTATCGGTAACTGTCCAGGCTGTAGAGTCCAGAGTAAGTAAGGTAGAAAAAGTAGTTCATGAAGTTCCAGCACTGCAGACAGAGATCACCCGACTTCATCAAGAATTGGAAAACAGAGATCAGTGGTCTAGAGCCAACAATGTTGAAATAAGAGGTATTCCACAAAAAAATAATGAGGACTTATACGGGATAGCTCAAAAAATTGGCCACTTATGTAATCTTCCAATAAAAAAAGAAGATATTAATTATATCGCACGCATTCCTACCCGCGTGCCTAATAAGGATAAATCAATAATAGTCGCGTTCAATAACCGTTACTTAAAGGAAGAACTAGTGGCATTAGCTCGCAAAACTGATCAACTTCATCTGCTTAACCTTGGATTTAGCTCGTCTGAAAAGTTTTATATTAACGATCACCTCACGCAACGCAACAAAACTCTTCTTAATAAAGCAAGATCTCTAGCTAAGGAAAAAAACTTTAAATACGTATGGGTCAAACACTGTAAAATAATGGCAAGAAAATCTGATAGCTCACCTTCTTTTTTCATACGGAACGAAAACGATTTATTGAAGATTACATAATTTTTTACACTGTGTTATTAACTATAATATTAGTTCACTATCGGATAAATGTAATAATCAACAGTTTGAGAAACATTTATCAAACCAGTTCAGTTTGTCCTGTTTATTGTTATTTGGATATCAGGAGTGTCATTCAAACTTCAATCGTAAGTCCGCATTTTGTTATAGAAATGTTACACGCATGTGCTTGTGCACATCCTGCTACAGTGATTATAATTGCTTGTACACTGACCGCTACCTTGTGCACACATTTATTTGAGCAGAATTTTCAATGCGTAATTGCTTTTATAATTTTTTACTTACATATTATAAACACTACCTTCCATATGAAAAATATTAATAATGTAACTAATTTGCACTGGAATTCTATCGTTTTTAATTATTTAGTTCAATTTATAAATTATACGAACATTATTATATCAAGCTTACGTATTATATTTCCAAAAGCCTTATTAATTATATTTACTTTTTACACTATGCTTACGAATCAGATTATTTGCAACGTAATGTACTGCGTATTTGATAATATACTTTATTTTTTATATACATATGTAGTCATAATAAGTCCAAATTATTTATTGCATGGGCAGAATAAAAAATATTCTATTCTTTTCAAAATCCTAATTAAGAATTATATACTGTCTAAAATGTATTATATGCATACATACATGCATATCTTCACGCTAGGTTTTGTACGGAGTAGACAGGACAAAGAATGTAAAGCCATACTCCGTCGTAAGTATAATGATCAATTTAAAATTTGTTTAAATACATGCAGGCATATCTTTACACCTGATTTATTTCGAAGTAGACTGAGAAAAATATACACAGTTATAACACAATACTACTACGTTCTGGATATTTCTAAACTAATAAGTGTATTTTATATATATGCATATAAAATTACTAAAATAATTTCTTATATTACATATACATTTTATCGTCGTTACTTACCTCTTATACCCAATAAAATAGTGTGTTTTGTATTTTATGGAAAAAAACAATATCTCTGTATAAAGAATTATAACCTAGTTGATAACTATGTGCTAATTATCCTTTCTCTTACATTGGTCTGGCCTTTTGTATTAAAATATTTACATTACTTATTGTGCAAATATTATTTAGTGGTTCACATGTACCTCGAAAATTTATTTATCTATGTTTTTTTGCTTGCAGTCGCTTGCAAATGCAAACAGTTTGAATACACTTTTCTCTCTTATACTTATTGCCTTGCCTTGCCTCGTCTTACCTTGCACTTTATTGTTCCGTTCTTGCGATTCTTAAAATATCTAAGATATTATATAATAACTGTACTTATTTTAGATTTTGACAGCCTCTTTCAACATAAATATTTTATAATAAAGTCTTTGTTAAGATACGTAATAGTATATTTTAAAAATGGCTACCAAAGCTATTAATATTTATTATCAAAATGCTCGAGGGCTACGCACAAAGACACATATTTTCAAAAGAAATTTATTACTTAATTCTTATGATATTATTTCTCTAACAGAGACCTGGCTGCTAGATGGAATACATGACAGTGAACTTTTCGATAACCGGTATATAGTTTGGCGCCGGGATAGAGATTATTCAGTCACTCAGGAAAAGTACGGCGGTGGGGTACTTTTAGCTATAAGCCGTGAGTTTGCTTCGTTATATCGCCCGGACTGGTCTTCTTCTGCTGAAGATATTTGGGCAACTATTACTATTAACAACAAACAAAGTAAATCGATTAAATTGCATTTATGTACTATTTACCTTTGCAGTGCCAAGCTAGGTAATTCTTTTAACACACAACTTAACAACTTCACCGATAATTTGTCACTTATTGTAAATTCTTGTCCCGACGATAGATTTATTATCATGGGTGACTTCAATTTGAGTAATATTGTTTGGACCTCAGAATCTGATGATAATCTACAGTGTACTGGTGCAATAGGTGAATCACAAATATATTTTCTTGACACATTATCGGAATGTAATCTGTCACAATTTAATTTCTGCCGTAATATTAATGATCGAGTGTTAGACTTAGTTTTATCCAATACAGATATTCAAGTATGCGCCTGTGAATCTGCCTTATTACCCGAAGATGCTCATCACAAATCTTTAGAAATTAAGTTTACTGTTACAAGCTTGGCGTCTCTTGAAATAAATAAGCGAATGAAATATTTATTTGCTTCAGGTGATTACGACAATATAAGGTCGGTGTTAAACAACATAGAATGGGATGACTGTTTACTTCGTATCTCATTAGAAGATGCTATAACTTGCTTTTACAATCACTTGTATTATGTAATAGATAAATACATTCCTCATAAAATAGTCAATCCTACTGATTTTCCGCCATGGTATAGTTCTCCTTTAAAACGCGTTCTTAAGGAAAAGCTTAAATATCTGCGAAAATATCGCTTATATGGCAACACTGCGGATTATGATACTTTTTCGTTACTTCGTAAAAGGGCTAAAATACTTGAGGAATGCTGTTATAAATGTTACATTGAGAAATGCGAAGACTCTATAGCAAAGAACCCAAAACTTTTTTGGTCTTTCGTCAAGGCAAATAAAAATGGATCAAGTAACTTTCCCTCTTCGCTTTCTTATGAAGGGAAAACAGCAAAGTGTGGTGAAGATGCTTGTTCCCTTTTCTCATCTTACTTCAATTCTACTTTTCTTTTGCCATCCATGAATAATCATAATGTTAGTTCTCCCATTTCCAATGATGTTGCTTATAACACTAATACCTGTATTAGCGACATAGATATTAGCCCAGATATAGTAAGAAAGCTCCTGAATAAACTTGACATTACGAAGGGATCTGGCCCTGACAAAATTCCACCTTTGTTTATTACTAACTGTTCAGATTCCCTAACTAAGCCTTTAACAATTCTGTTTAAGAGATCGATTAAAGAGGGCATCGTCCCTAAAATTTGGAAGTCCGCTTTTATATCTCCAATTTATAAAAACGGCAATAGAAGCGAGATTAAAAACTACAGACCTATATCTAAATTATGCGTCTTCGCTAAAGTCTTTGAACAAATAGTTTACCAGCAAGTATATAACTCTTTATCTTCATTCTTTATTTCTGAACAGCATGGGTTTCTTAAACGCCGTTCAACAACTTCAAACCTACTTACATTTATTGACTATGCTACTGAAGTCATGGATGCAGGAGGTCAATTAGACTCTATATTCACAGATTATAGTAAAGCTTTCGATCGCATTGACCACAATTTGCTCTTAAAAAAGCTCTACTTAGCTGGAATCCAAGGTGACCTCTACCGTTGGTTTACATCGTATGTTGAGAATAGGTCTCAAGCTGTCGTTGTTAATGGTTATTGCTCTGAATGGAATTATGTACCTTCAGGCATACCACAGGGTTCCTTATTGGGACCTTTATTATTTAATATTTTTGTCAATGATATTTATTCATGTTTCCAGCACTCAAAAATTCTCTTGTATGCTGATGACATGAAAATCTTTAAAAACATAAGAAACTTAAACGATTGTTATTTATTACAGCAAGATCTAATTAGATTTGAAAATTACTGTAGCGCTAATAAATTAGAACTCAATGTGTCAAAATGTTTCTCAATGACTTTTAGCCGGTCACCTAAAACAATACAATTCCCATATAAGCTGAAAGAGCAGAGTTTAAAAAATGTTTTGGAAATGCGTGATTTAGGCGTTATCCATGATTCAAAGCTCACATTTTCAAGACATATTGACTGCATAGTAAATCGAGCATCTAGGTCTCTCGGGTTTATTTTAAGGATGAGCTCTCAATTTAACAGCCTTAAAGTCATCAAAACACTTTATTGCTCTTACGTGCGTAGCATTCTTGAATATTGTTCCCAAGTGTGGAACCCTCAATACAATATTTATATCAATAGGCTGGAATCAATTCAAAGAAGATTTTTAAAACACCTACAATTTAAATGCAAATTAACGGATTCAAGTTACGAACAGAGATGCAAGAGGCACCATTTACTTCCCCTCCAAGAAAGACGTCGAATAGCTGACATTGTGTTTCTTCACAAAATAGCACAATCCAAAGTTGATTCCTCTTATCTCCTCTCCAAAATTTCACTTAAAGTACCTTTAAGATCGTCTAGAAACCCAACTCCTCTCCATACTCCTCTTAGTTCCACAAATTATAGACAAAATTCATTCTTCCTTAGATCGGCAAACCAAATCAATGCGTTGACTGACATTCCTGATCTCGACGTGTTTAATTCAAGTGAAAATAATGTAAAAAAGATTATTACTAGAAAGTGGTTTGATGGCATTTAACAATCATAATAATACTGTTTTTTCTCTTGGTAAATTATTGATATAGCATAATAATTTGTTCATGTATTTTTTTTAGTTTTTTAGCTTCTTATATGTGAAAACATATAAATGGTAAATAGTTATAATTTTAGTTATATTAGCGTGCTATTCATACTGTTTGTTTTCCAAATAAATAAAATAAAATAAATCATGGTTCTAATAATGTACTGGGGCTCAATTCACGTAACAAAACCTCAATTGAGTCGAAGCGTTTAGGGCTCTTACACATTTTATTACATATTATGCCACGTCACAGCACGATGCGATGTTGTATCGTGTTTATGTATGTAAGAACCCTAAGCACTTCAACTCGACTGTTTTGTAGCGTGAATTGGGGAGCTGAACTTCGTGTGCATATCTATACTTTTATACTAATATTACAAAGAGAAACATTTTTAATTTGTATGTTTGTAACGAATAAACATAAAAACTTCTAGACTGATCTTGAAAATTCTTTTACCATTAGAAAGCTACACTATCCAGGAGTGACATAGCTTACTGTTTTCCTCGACTATGCAAAAGGAAGTAATGATTTTGTCACTCGAACAAAGTCACGAGTAACAGTTAGTATTTTATATATATTTTGAGTATATTTCATTATTTTAGGAGTAAACTTTTTTAAAGGACTAGCCTTCATGGTTGGTGTCAGAGTTCTACAACGTCTCGATCTGATACCACCGCTTTATCTATTATTATCGCTATAAAATCAAGCTTAGTTATAATCACGCTTATAATCGTGTTTCGGTTTTGAGGGTAAGGTTGTCGGTAATCTTATACACGTTGTACTAAATATCCATTAAAAGGGTATCATCGCACCATTAACATCTTTGGGTCTACAGGCGACGTTATCTCTTTCCGTTACTAGAGTCATTTGATCATCTGCTATCATAAAAAAGGAAAACAGACAGCATAAAGTACGTTAACTTCAACACTTTTTTTGGATACACTAATAACTCTACAGCGTGTAAGGGACGGTGTACCGAAAAATAAATAAAACATGCCAATTTTACGTTCCAGTCATGATGAAAATTCCTTTTTTTGTGGGAAACGCAAAATTTGCGTTTTATGATTTTTTCTTACTTTCACGCCCCATAATGTAAAGCGTACATTACTCCGACTCGTGCCCGTGGAACTCTCGAACCAGCCGTTTATTGCGCGGTTTGTGGCGCATAATACATTGCTTATTTTGTGTATTTCGTTAAATTTTAATTTTACTTAGAAAAAACCCTGCAGAGTAAGTATTATAAAAAATCAAATTATACAAAGTTAAGTTATAAAATAATCGCCAAAAAAATAAAAAAATCTTACACAAATTTCCAGCGGTTTTCATCTCAGAATCATGGCCCAAATCTATGGTTTTGACTTTCAGTAGACAGTCCCTTACACGCTGTATATGTAGAACAACGCAATAAAGCCTTTAACTCAAACAATTGGCAAGGATTAAAGCTATTACATTACAGCTCACTATGATGCATGTTCTAATGAAGGCCGAAGTAATAAACTGTTAACGAACAATGCTGAACAGTCACAGTCATAGTTCATAAATATAAAATTTATTATATATGTGCATTGATCCCGGCCTAAAACTTTTTTTTAAATTATTACATGACTGAATTTGAATCAGAGACCATCTTGCCTCTCCAGCCAGGCAACTCTCCCTTACCGGCGTGTTGTGCGATGGCGGAACGTGGATGCCGGCACTAGATGTTTAATATATAAAAAGCTCGTCAGAGCACTCCCCATTATACATACAGTCGATAGAACACACATAGATATCCGATGTCTTTCCGGAGACTGAGTGGTTCAAAACCGTTTGTAAGAGTAGGTTTATTGACAAGGCGTACTGCTCTACGTTGAATTTTATCAAATTGAAGGGTTTGATACTGAGGCGCTCCAGCCCAAAGGTGCGAACAATACTCCATGTGCGGCCGAACTTGAGCTTTATAAAAAATTAGTATATGTCCAAACGTGAAGTATCGTCTAGCACGATTCAATAACCCCAAATGTACCGATTGAATAAAAAGCTGCATTATACCGTAATTTCCATCAAAATCGGTTCATCCGTTCAGGAGCTCTCGTTGATGAAATATTTTGAAAAAAGTGAGTTTTCGACATAACTTCGAAATTATTCAACCTATCGATTTTGTAGTAAAGCTATAGTTTTTCCTTCTTTAGATACCTCAATTTAGCGGGCAGTTTCAGGAATGGCCTGCATGGTCAACCGGTTTTCAGATTTTTTTAACATAAGATAGCAAACAAGCAGATGGAAAGAGAACCATCGACACTATATGACACTGATAGATACTAAAGGTGGTAAGGGCGATTTGCTATCTTTGTGGCGGGGTCTCTATGCCACATGCGTGAGTTTACCGGCTACCTTACCCTCCAAACCAGAATACGACAGTTATAAGCACTGACGTTATTTCCGCAGAAATAGGTAAGGCGATGGTACCAGATCCGAGTGAGATAATGCAGAACTCTACCACCTAGTAGTAACGATGGTGGTGACTCGCATAGCCAGCCGTTTGCTAAAATGGCAGATGGTCTATCCTTTAAAGGGAGCCCAAACCAATACTCGTAGGAAATTGCTTTAATCTATTAACCACTGGATCTATGATTCCGAAATTTGAGAACTAATATTTTGATAGTTAATATAATAATATTAATATAATGTCACTGGCCAAATTACACGAATTGCCAAAAGTAAGCAAATTATTTGCTTGTGATATGGGTACTATACGATACTAGTACCTAGAATTTCATAAATAAATACTGTTATATATTTAATAAACACCCAAACCTAGAAACACAAACATCTGTCCTTATAACACAAATGTTTGTCCCTGTCGGGAATCGAACCCGAGGCCCATCGATTAGGTTCGCTAACCACTCGACCGACGGGGCGGTCGAGTGATTAGCGATTATTATGCCATCCTTTACGCATAGAGAGTGAGAAAAAATGTCATATATCACGAATTAGACAACTTTGCGTAGCTATAATAACCACATTCATTACAAATTCTTATCTCTACACAAACGTGTCGGTTACGGAGCTTCTTGATTCCATCTTTTGAATAGTTCCCGATTAACTTCGTACCTTATCTTTAATCTGGTTTTATTTTTACATGTCTTAACTAAGAAAAGAATAAGTCAAGAAAAACATTTACCTCGTCACCTTAATAATTGAAAAAGAATGATAAAAATTAAAAAACAGTTTTTTTTTTGAGAATCGTGCCTTAAATCGGAGAAACGAGATAAGAAATATCATCTCACCAGTACCCCTGTAGAGAAGAGAAAATGAACGGCCTTCACGGTTCATCAGTTTGTCTTCTGGTGAAATGGGCAATAGTCGTATCTTAGCATCTATTGAGTTTTAATCCGCGCTGCTTTATGGGAAACGGTATGATAATATTTATTTGATTTAAATACATCTTCATGCCACTTCACTTAATTTCACTTGCAGAGTAATCAGACTGGAATGAAGATCATTTGAAGTTCCTGCTCACTAAAACTCACTGACTGTTTGTCTAGTACGAGATATGAGAATTATTAACATCTTGTTTAGGACAAGTGGTGATCCATATCGCCACATTTTACACATCTATAACGTTTGTTGCAGGCTTCTAGTGATAAATGGAACTGGCATGTTAGGTGCTATGTACGCAATTTACGTGTTGATACGTATTCATGTGAGGCACACGTTGCTAACAAACCTCAAGACTTCAAACTGCTATGGAGATATTCCTCGATGCTATCTGGGAGTTTGTAAGCCCGTGACTTCATGGCCTGAACTCAATAAAAAGCAGATGACCTCAGATATTTAGTGTAATACATAAAATACGTACTTGAACGAGTTCAGTACAGCCTTCAGATATGCGCTTTTGTAATTTATCCCGAGACACACTATGTTTACTCATTCCGAAGTTCTTCAGCCAGGTGGTAACTAATTTGCGCTGATCTTTCCACAAAGGCCCCTCAGAACAAATTATACCTGAATTCAAATTACCGTATTATATTTTGTACGAAGTAGTTCTTAATTAATTGTGTTTCTCCGTATCATTCCGGACTCTGTATGAAGAATAGATCATGTGCCGGTGAGTCCTATTACACCAGAGGGACTAATAGTTGACAGAGTTCTGCGATGACACGGCATAATTTAGTATTTCCGTCTTGACTATAACAGTGCCGTCATAATGTCAATGCTGTATTTCGTTTTATAGTCTACTTGACAAGTTGAAAATGGTGAATGAACTGATACTACTCCTAAAATATGTGTGACAGCTCATTGAACTTGGAATAACGTCTAGAGAATTGTGCAGAAAGCGCAAGTTTGCGAATAAAAAATTGTAAGAGTTATAAAAAATTTAGATGAAAAAACGTACTTCGTTTTGTGCTAATATCTCGGAAACTATTAATAATTAAGAAATCTAATAAGAATAAATAAGAGGAAATTTCTAATAAAAAGCTCCCAACTTTTGGAACATCATCTCCATTATTTATAATTATTATTTAACGCGGCTCCGAAAGCGTGAACGTCACATTAAATATTTTTATTAAAAAGAATTAAAGAATTGAAAAACTTTGACAATTTTAGTTGTAAAAAAGAAGTAATATTTCAAAAAGTATATTCTGAACACTTCAAAAATTTTAGTTGTAAAAAAGAGTTAATTTTTCAACAAGTAAGGCTATTGTTAATTAACAATATTTTCTCGAACTTCTTCGTTGACAATAAAAAAAAGTTTTGGAGCCACGCGCGCACTCGCATTACGAGAGGACCTATTTTCAGCGTTAAATAAAATTATAAATAATGGAGATACAGTGCAGAATTTTAGAAGCTTTTTATTGGAAATTTCCTTTTATTTCAATTTCTTCTTATTAGATTTTTTAATTATAAATAGTTTCCGAGATATTGCCAAAAAACTAAATAACTTTTTTTTTTCATCTTAATTTGTTTATAACTTTTACAATTTTTTATCCACACATTTGCGCTTTCTGCACAATTTTTTTAACATCATTTTGAATCTGATGAGCTATCACACATATTTTTAGAATCAGTTTCAGTATTTTTCACCATTTTTAAATTGTGGAGTAGACTATTAGTCTTGTTGTCGGGTTTCGTTGATAAGATAGGCGGTAAACTTGTGAGTGTGGCTTCAAATCCCAGCCAAAACGTTATATTAAAGGATTAGAAGCAATAAGGGGTACATGAGATATTGATAGGAAGCAAGTAGGTAGCTTTGCAAATAGAAAAAGAGAACAATCGCTTATAGAAACCAAAATAACAACGTTATTGGTGCTATTCGTATTCCTATCAATGATAGTTTACCAACTACCTTATAATCTAAACCGGAGCAAAACAAACGGACAGAATAACAGATTATGTTGCCATTACTATCTACTCCAGGTAACTAGGCGGTGGTATCAAAACCAGCAAAAATGTTGCAAAACTCCACGTATTTATAGCGATAGTTTTTTTTATATCATAAGATAGCAAACAAGCAAATGGATCTCCTGATGGAATGAAATAACCATCGCTTATAGACACCAAAGATGACAATGGTGCGTTTGCTATCCTTGTGGCGGGGTCTTAATGCCACATGCATAAGTTTATGGTTACCTTACCCTGTAAGCTGGAACACGACAAAGACAAACACTGGCGCTATTGCGGTAGAAATCAGAAAGGCGGAGGTACCAGACCCGGGCGAGACAATGCGGCAGTTTTGCATTGTCTCGCCCGGGTCTGGTACCACCGCCTTACCTGTTCCTGCCGCAATAGCGTCAGTGCTTGTCACTGTCGTGTTCCGGTTTGAAGGGTGAGATAGCCGGTGAACTAATGCATGTGGCATCAAGACCTCGCCACAAGATAGCAACGCACATTTAACATCTTTGGTGTCTATAGGCGATGGTTGTCTCTTTCCATCAGGAAACCTTGTGAGCTGATGAGCTTGTTTTTTATCTTATGATATAAAAAAAACTTCTTTGTATTTGTTGATATCTATATTTTTTTATATTTTATATCATATCATGAAATCAAACAAGTAGATGACTCTCCTGATGAATAAAGACAACTATCGCCTATGTCTATAGTTACCAAAATGTTAGTGATGTGTTGCTATACTAGTATCGGCTTGGTAATACCACATGCATAAGTTTTTCGGCTACCCAAACCTCCAAACTGGAACATGACAGTAACAAAGACTGACGCGATTGTAGCAAGAATATGTAAAGTGGTGGTACCAAACCCAGGCTATATGACGTTGAGCTCTATCACCTAGTATATGTGTTCATATTAGGGGAGATAACTAAAGAGTTCTGCAATGACTCCCCAAATCTAAGATATACTGGGTGATTAAGTTTACTTATGTAACTAATAGCGAGACTATGAACCTGCAAGACAAAAACAGCTAACGCCTCTTTACCATTACTAGCCATATATTTGAAAAAATATATCTTCTAAATAATAATAAATACCACTGGACAAATAACACGAATTGATCTGATCCCAAAGTAAGCAATTATTTGCTTGTAATATAGGTGTCAGTCAACGATACTAAAAAGCGTCTTCACGCCCGTATATCCCCGAAGGGGTAGAACAAGTCCACCCACGATCAGCCGAAGATACTTAGTCCCATAATGTGATAGGTGGCAAGCTTACCGCCAACCGGGTACTTTTCCAATCCCGGGTAACGTTGTTTTTATCAGAAAACTGAAATAACACATTTTTGAATTGCCCGACCCGAGAATCGAACCCGGAAAACCATGTGGTCAACACCGACACCGGACCACTAGACCACAGAGGTTACCGATCAATGATACTAATTCATAGAAATACATATATAAATACTCAAATATATTTAATAAACACCCAAACCCAGAAATACAAATATCTATGCTTAACACACAAATGTTTATCCCTGTCGGGAATCGAACCCGAACCCCGTTGATGCGTAGTCAGGTTCGCTAACCACTCGACCAACAGGGTGGTCATGGTCAATAAAAAATAAGTTAATAAATAAAACTATACCATTTCCTTTCATAATTCCATGAGTTAAATACAATGGAGCTCGTCCAGAAAATACGTCTTTTGAAAAAGCTTCCCGTATTAATTTATGATCCGATAGCACCACTGTGAATATACTACCCATGCTTAATGAGTATATTTCCCCATATTTCTTGGCTGCCAACTCTGTAAGACTCCGGTGAGGCTGATGGCGATCTAAGAAAGGCAGATATCCCACGATTGGTAAGCCCCAAGGACCAGGTGGTAAGGCTTTCCATAGGTTTATTTTCTTGAATATCCAAAACCCGATAACAAAGCTCATAAGCCATAGGAAAATTAGATCCATATCTGGAACAATGCAAATACGTATGACTGATGTATAATATTCTATGAACAGTTATTTTTTTTGTTAGACCCTTATTCTATGAACAGTTGTTTTTGTGTTAGACCCTTATTCTATGAACAGTTGTTTTTTTGTTAGACCCTTATCCTATGAACAGTTGTTTTTTTTTGTTAGAATGTATACCTAATATCTATTGGTCCCTTAGATGTTAGGTGCCTCAAACATTCGATTCTTCTCAAACATCCGTTACTACAAGAACTATTGTATTACATAAAAGTAATGAATCGTAATTTTGACTAAGGTGTAGTGTTTGTGAAGTTAGGGCTCTTAGAGTGAGGGTGTTTAGAGTTAGAAGCTTGGCTCTTCATATGATCTGATAACTTTTTGACAGTGCGAGCCATTGGTCTCGTATTGGTAATAATTTACATGAAAATGTTTTGCATGAAAAAATATTTCGTGGAATTTAACTTCTCTTTTTGTAAGTTGCTCATCAAAAAAAATATACACATATTGTATAATTTGTAATAAGAAGTGTACTTGTGTAATTTTCAGATTACTAACATGAAATTAAATTTCTATGGAAAGAAAACCCATTCAAAACATCCATCCCCAAATTTAAAGGGTGGGGAGAGATATACTAAAAATCCTAAATACATATTTTATTATTTATAACAAACAGTCCCTATATCAATTTTCAGAAC
>DVYC01000010.1:0-13885 GCA_018235905.1 Apodemia chisosensis | reverse complement strand
ATTATATTCCGCTCAGATACTCAATTGACTGCCTCGTAATCAAGTGGTTTTAATTTCTGGTATATAATATTATATTCCGCTCAGATACTCAATTGACTGCCTCGTAATCAAGTGGTTTTAATTTCTGGTATATAATATTATATTCGGCTCAGATTATGGACTCCTAGGTTATGGCGGTCAAAAGCTATAAGAAGTTCTTTGGGGTTATTAATTCGGAAATCGAAATATCAAGAGCAACTCAGAATTTGGTGGTGTGCTAACTCTTTCAGTCCTCTGATGAGCACGTTAAGTTTTCAGTACGGGTTATCATCAGTAACGGGCGATACTCGTTATCATGTCCGTAAAATACGACGATGGAAATCACCACCCGTCTCGCTAACCTACAAATCGGGTGAATCATGATGAACTGAAACGATCGGTTCACTCTGGAAACCCTCAGAGAATTGGAACTTTTTACTTCGTTTCTTGCACGACAACAGAGAATGACACTTAAATTCTACAAAAAAATCGTTCGTTCGTGTTCACCCTTATTCAGTATTATAGTGCGTATGCCGGCACAGCGCCCACTGACCTCTGTGTGAACAAGATATGAGCTATTTAAAGTAACACGATAAATACATATACGTCGAACGTTCAACAGATACGGCAATGGCGGCGCCGGAAGAATATAAACCGGACACTTGTATGAGACAATGTTAATTCAGTTTCTTGTCAACACAAATATCCAGAGTACACTATAGGTCACTCATTAAAATAAAACGTAATATTTTAACTTCCTAGTATATTTTTAGTGAAGGATAGGAAGGAAATCGTAATAAGGATTTTGATCTTTATTAGAATTAACAGTTGTCACCTTAATGAGTTTATTTTTAATACGTATATCATAATTCATAAGATAGCAAACAAGCAGATGTCTCTCCTGATGGAAAGAGACAACCATCGCCTATAGACACCAAATATGTTAATGGCGCGTTGCTGTTCGTGGGGCGGGATGGTAATGCCACATGCATACATTTAACGGCTACCTTACCCTTCAAACCGGAACACGACAGTGACAAGCATTGACGCTATTGCGATAGGAATAGGTAAGGCAGTGGTACCCTTTGTATCTGCTCCGTGGTGGTTCCAGATCCGGGCGCGACGTTGCAGTACTCGACCACCTAGTAGTCACGATGCATGGTAGTGACTCGTATCGCCAATCGTTGCCTATTACAAACTGCCTGGTAGAATGGAGTTTTAATCCTGGGTCGGGCACTTGATTAGTTTTTTGGAATACCTAACTTACCCTACAACGGATGTGTGTCCGATTTGTCAGTAGGCTAGGCACCAGACATATCATGGGGCTCAATAATTTTAGCTAATCGTGGGTTCTACTAGTTGCACCTCTGACTATTTGTTAATATTGGCATGACGGTATTTATTTAAAGTTGGGAAACATTGTATTTGCAAGGGTATTTTCCAGAATATAAACCACTAGCTGACGCGCGCATTTTCGCCCGCAACTAGTTAACATTACATCAACATAATCTTTGATACAAATTTTCATCTCTTATTTCAGCCCCAAAGAGGTTAATTTTTTTGAAAAAGAAATAGCCCCTCGGGTCTTTAATTATCTTCTTTTCAAATTTCATGAAAATCGGTTCAGCGATTAAGCCGTGAAAACGTAACGGAGAGACAGATAGATCGATAGACAGATTTCGCATTTATAATACATATACCTAATAAAATGTTAATAATTTTTGACGGATCGGAACGCAGCCACACTGAGAAAATCCGACGGAAGAAGAAGAACTCAGCAGGCTTCTCTTTTTGTCAACATTTTTTGTTACATATTTATGTATTAAATGTTTTATATGACAAGAATTACTTTAAATTACAAAACAAAATACAATTATTATTAAGTTTTTTTGTCTTCTAAATAATCTGAGCTTTTAATAGATAAAAAGTCTGAATGAGACTTTTTATCCAGTTTCAACACATACATATTTGAAATTTGTTTACTGGTAAATCATTTATAGCTTCGGAAAATTCATTGTTAAACCGTGTAGATTATCTCATAAAAGTTTTATTTACTCTATGAAGTCACTATGTATGCACAAAGTGATATTTATGCGTGAACACCACAATTTTTCTTTAATAAGTAAATATCTTTACAAACATACATATATTCTGATATATTCAAATATATTCTGATAGTAAAAAACTTTGAATAATCTCAATTTTTCTCTCAGAAAAGCCCTTGGGCTAAGATTGCAATTTGGCCTTAAAGTTCTCTTTTTTTGCGATTTAAATATTTCTTTCGGAATTGCTCCAGAGAAAATTCTTATATGATATATGACACAATGCTGCAAAAATTAAAGTACAACTTCCTGGCCGTGCAATATTAATTATTTACTTTTCATTTTTTTAATTGCATAAGTCGCTGAACTAATAAATTTGCGGAACCCATTGTGATTTTCATCCAGAATCAATTTTTGTTCACTTTGTATAGCTATGGGAAGCCGTATCGTATTCGGTACAGCACTCTAGATAGTGTTGATCCGTGTAGCTTTTACTTGACTTTTACGTGTCTAGCAGGAGGACATTTATGCTCTATTCTTTGTTAAAGGTTTACCATGGTACCCTTAAATTAATTTGGTGTCTACAGGTGGCGGTAATCTTTTAAAAATAGAAAAACAAACCCCTTTGCTTATTCGCTAGCCCATGTCATAGAATATACACACATTTTTATATATCAGCACGCAAAACCTTTACGGGATAGACTTTAAAATATACAAATTATGTAAATTGATGTAACACCAACAGTATCTTGGTGTTAGTCAACGATTTTAGTACACAGAAGTACATGTACACAAACGCTTGTCCCTGTCGGGAATCAAACCCGTCGATTGCGTTATAAAAATTCGACCAACGGGACTCATTATTTTAATATCAACAATGGCTGTTATAAAATAAAAGAGATTGAAATTTAAAAGGAATTACATTTCGAGTGACGAGACAAAAGATCAACTCAGATACAGTAAATCACTCCATTCAAAATCCATTGCTAAAAGCTAAATCAATATTAATAACTCAGCGAGACAGTGACAGATTCAGGAAACATTATTCAGCCATTCAAAACACTATCTTAAATTACATGCCGTAAATACAATTGTGACTTGTATTTAAATGATCTTTAAGTGAGTGAAAGCACGTCCCATGCCCTTGTGATCTTAAGCTTTTATTAGAAAACTAATGTACATAACTACATGGCTATTTGAAATTGATATTCAATGTGTAACTGATTATAAACTCTAGAGCAGCGCGTTGGAAGGCCCACAAATGGCTGCCCATTACGAAAACATGTCTATGGATGTACATAATATGTACATTTGTCAGATCCTCGTCAGATTGATGAGTCGTGGGATTGAAAAATTTGACGTCAGGGCTCAGTACCCATCGAGCCAAACAATTAATAGGCGATTTATGATTAATGGAATTTCGAATATAAAATAATAATCGAAATTCTATAATTTATATTCGAATTTCGAATAGTCTAGTCTTCTTTAAACAAAGGTTAATGTTAGAGCCGTTACAAGTCGGTCGGTCGGTAAAATGATGTGATAGGACGGTTATGCACCTTGCGATTTGACAATCCTGTAATTTGTGGAGAAATGGAGCATCTATTGAGGAAACCGGCGTGATTTTTTTTTGTAAAGTAATTTTATGCAAGTTCATTAGGTCTAGCTAACTTCATAAAGGTTTATTGTTGTTTTCAACCGACTTCCCAAAAAAAGGAGGTTCTCAATTCGGTTGTATTTTTTTAATGTTTGTTACCTCAGAACGCGGTCATTTGTTAACCGATTTGGGTCATTTGAAAATTTCTTTTTGTTTGAGAGGGCATACTTCCCATTTGGTCCCGTTTAATTTTGATGAAAATCTGACTCAGGCTTCCAGAGATGCTGGAGATTGGATGTCGGTTTTGCAGTTTTACTGCGTATACATTTTATTAGAGCATATGATTGCAAACAATTAGATAGGAAATGACAGAAATCATCAGAAATAGACACCAAAATAATGGTGCGGTACTATGCTTACGTGTAACAGGGAATGTAATGCCAAGGGCATAAGTTTACCGGTTACCTGAACCTCCAAACTAAAATAGGCACGAAGGCGAAGAAGTACCAATGTTACTGAATAGGTAAGGTGGCGGCATTAGTAACCAGCTCGAGAGAGAAGGTGCAGAAATTTACACCATAGAAATCACGACGGCAGTGACACTTCTACCATTCGCTCGCGTTTCACGAGCTGCTGGGAAGGAAGGCTATATGTGGTATATTTCTTAAAATGTACTCGTACCAACGCCCCCTGCGTTTTAGATTTTCGTACCCAAAGAGATGCCGTATTATTCAGACTCTATTATCATTTCATTCGGTACGTCTGTCACATGACTATATCTTCTGTACCGTAATGGTGTGGCTCCACTTATCGCGCTAGGGCGAAGGTTTGCGTTGTCACGATGTATTCGTGCTAGCGCGAACTGCTTCGCGAAGGGTCTTGACGCGTCATAGCTGTGGTCGTTAAACTGCGGCCCGCAGGTGATATTTGTGACACCATTGTGACAGGAAAAAGCAAAGCGGTGGTACCAAACCATATTGCAAAACTATATCACCCAATAAAACCTAGACTACACTGAACGAATTATTAATTTTTAATAGTGAACATTTTAGCTGCCGTCATAATAATATTATTATTTTTTTCAATTACCACCAAAGCGGCCAAAAATTCTAGTGACAAGTCATTCAAGTGTAAAAAATGGAAATGACATTCATCATAGCCAATCGATAAGATCAAGACGATATAGTCTTATGATCAAAGATCTATATTTTAACCATCCACACTTGAACACGAGTACCTCGTTAGATATTTAAAGTATCTGCCCTAGTATAAAAAATTAGAAGTTTCGACCTTGATGTACATATCTTGCCTCTTCAGTGTAATCTGACATTCACCTAACTACAGACTGCTTGGTTGATATACTTCTACATAAATGTGAGTTACCATCGAAACTAGTTCAACGGTTACACTCACATATTTTTTACACTTTAATGTCATGTCACTAGAATTTTTGACCGTTTTGGTGCTAATTGAAAAAAAAAACATTAATATTTATTTTTAATCTCAGCAATCGACAACCCTATCAAAAGCGACCTTGCCCCGATTTAATAAGTACGTTTCCTCACGTCACTATGGTGTTGCAGCATGCAGTTATTTGCATATGCGTGGAAATTTTGCTTGACTGTCACAAATCTATTACTGTTTACACATTACGAGTTGCGATAAGAGTAATGGGCCGCTGTATTACGACATAACTCCTCGTGTGAGCTCGTATCGTTTTGGCACTGCCCGCAATAATTTATATACGTACATAAAACGTACTGACATCACTTCGTGAATTTTAATGTAAACAATAGAACGACCATATCGCTGACGATGTAATTAAAATTGGGTGACAACTAGATTATTTTACAGCGTTGAACGTTCTATTTGGGGCCGGCAAAAATAGTTCCGGTTTTAAAGGAAATATATCTCAGTTTTTTTTAGGGAAATACTAGCTGTGCCCGCGACTTCGTCCGCGTGGAATTTCTAAAATAAAAGTAGCCTAAGTTACTCCTTATTACACCAGCTATCTGCCAGTAAAAGTCTCATCAAAATCGGTCCAGCCGTTTCACAGATTAGCCGGAACAAACAGACAGACAGACAGACAAAAATTGTAAAAAATGTTATTTTGTTATATGTACCATGTATTCATCCATATGCATTTAATAAAAGGCGGTTATTTTAATATTACAAACAGTCACTCCAATTTTATTTATTTTTATAGATTATACTGTGAACTCTCTTTTTGGAAGTTAATTTCATTGTAGCCTACTTTTTATACTATATGATAGCAAACAAGCAAATGATTTTCCTGATGGAACGAAGTAACCATCTTCTATAGACATCAAAGATGTAAATGGTACGTTACCATCTGTGCGGACAGTTGTATTACTAAACGCATAAATTGGCTACCTTACCTTCTAAATTAAAACACATTAGTGACAAGCACTGATACTATAAACTTGGACGAAACGTTTTATTTATTACATTGCGTCGACTATGGAATGTTTTAAAATATGGTATAATTTTAAACAAGAAGGTTTAATGGTAAAATATTAATAAGAAAAAATTTTTTGAACATGAATGTATGTAAAGAAATAACAAAAATATATTTGCGAATTTCTTTAATAAAAGTTGTGTTTAGTTCTCTAGATGTTTATTGCTTGGGGTAACGTATTGTTTTAGAATATTTAACACCTAGTAGACGCCATGGTGGTGGCTACGTATAGCCAATTCGCCTTTTACGAACTGCCTGGCAGAATGGAAGAAGGTCTGTTTGACAGTCCTGTTTGTTTGATAGAGTTATCACTTATAGCCCCAGGGACTAAAATACCATAATAGTTATTAATGTTAACGATAACTATTTTTTTATATTGTAACATAGCAAAGAAGCATAGACTATGATTATGACTTTTCTAATGGAAAAAGAAAACCATCGTCCCTATACACGATTTATACAGCAAATATACATCGTGTCTATACACCAAAGATGTTACTGGTGCGTTGCTATCCATGTGGCGGGATGGTAATGCCACGCGCATAAGTTTACCAGCTACCTTACCCTTCAAACTGGAGCACGACAGTGACAAGTATTGACGCTATTGCGGTAGGAATAGGTAAGGCAGTGGTACCAAAACCCGGGAGAGACATTGCAGAACTCTACCACCTAGTAGTCACGATGATACTGACACATATAGCCAATCGTTCACCATTTACGAATTGCCCGGCAGAATAACAAATAGTCTATTCTTCGAAGAGGGCTCGGACCAACACAGGGTAAGTAAAGGTCACGAATCCGGCAATAAGGATAACCATCGGTATTACTTAAACCAATGAACCTTATCCCTATGAACCTTATTATCGAACGTGGAGTTCACTCTGTCTACTCCAAAATGGAATCAGCGTGATGATAGGCAATGAACTGATGAACTGTAATATCTAATGGCATTATGCTTTTCCCACATTAAAGTCGGAATATTTTATTTTTATCTATCATTCCCTTATATAAACCAGGATTTCTTAAAGGCGTAAAACCCTACAAAATGCCGAAGGAATGGAAATTATTCTTAGAAAACGTGCCTAGTGATTGCGAAATGATCAATAAGCACGGATTTTGTGGCGTGGTTGAGGACAGAAGCCGTATTTTAAGATGTCCTTTGCTCCATTGCCGTTATTACTTTTCGATATTTATTGCCTGCTTTACGGCTCGTTTAAAATTCGCGAATGCTGAGAAGCTATTGTCTAATTGCAAACATATTTTTGAACCTCATAGTATTAAACGAGCAATTTTTTTTATATCACAGGATAGCACATAAACAGTTGCCCTGATGGAAAGATATAGCTATCTTCTATAGACACAGTTTAAAAACCAGTAAAATAAAAAATATTTTGAATAGAATTATAGTAATCCGTTCTCAAAGTTCATTATTCGTTATAGCACCGCGTCACTCATACCTTTCGTACTCGTATTATACGACTGTCTGTCTGTGTAATATTCTTATAAAACATAAAAATTCATAAGCAAATATCTATACAAATAAATAAAATTGGAGTGTCTGTTTGTAATATTAAAATAACCGCTTTTTACTCAATACCTGCAGATGTATACAGGATACACATTAACATATTTTACAATTTTTGTCTGTCTATCTGTCTGTCTGTTTGTTCCGGCTAATCTCTGAAACGGCTGGGCCGATTTTGATGGGACTTTCACTGGCAGATAGCTGATATAATAAGGAGTAACTTAAGCTACTTCGTTTTAGAAATTCCACGCGGACGAAGTCGCGGGCGCAGCTAGTACGTAATAAAAATTATAATCACTTATTACTATCCCTAATGGTATATCTTTAATAAAACACAGATAATTTATTATTCTGTAGATCATATTAATTGTACGTCTAGAATAGTTTAACGATTATTTTACCACTTAACAAGCCTGTTAACAGTTTATTGTAATTTTATTAAACAGCAGGGGTTGGAACGTATTAACATATTAATAATATTTTCGAAAGCTTTACAAATTTTAAGTTACTTTCGCCCGACTACGCAACCGGGAAGGGTTAAATATTTTTCGGAGTTCAATTTCAGGTTTTTCTAAATTAACTGCTCATTATTACACAGGTTAATGAGTAACCAACTTTTCCATAATATTCTTCCCATTGGACAGTGAAGACATTGACAATGTTGACAATTGACATTGATAGACATTTACAATTAAACAGCAGGGGTTGGAACTTGGAACATATTAACATATTAATAAAGTTTTCGAAATATTTGTACCCGACTACGCAACGCAAGGAAAGGGTAATTTTTTTTCGTAGTCTGGTTTCAGATTTTTCTAAATTTACTGGTCATTATCACATAAGCTACTCAGGCAACTCTTCTTAAACTTTATTTCTCTTGGATAGTAAAGACATTGAAAATATCAACCACAAGGTCGTAAGGAGGTTTGTAAACGCGCACTTTGAAGAATTACTCACATAGACACAAATTGTGGCACAAATTATCCAGTCTCGGGAAAGTTATGATTTCCAGAATAACAATGAATTGGCTAATTCTAAAGCTCTATAACGTGACCAGTTATAGGGCTCAAGCTCCCCAAAACCTTGAAAAACTTGTTGATTACCTTGATAAAGTCTATTCTCAGCTGAACCAAGCCACTCCCTCCCACAACCAAAATTCTGGATCCGCCACTGCATACGTCTATATCAAAGTTGGTATCTCAAGATCACTATAGGCATTGCTTTTTGTATTCAAAACTTTACAATCATTTCTAGTAATATAGTCACAGAAAATTTAGTGCCTTGTGATTACCTAATCAGCTCAGATCATGACGTCCCATGTTCGAGTCTCTGACAGCTGTCATGTGTTCAGTAAACACGGTTTTTAAATTTAAATTTCTAATAATTATAATAAATAAATATAACTCTTATAAAGTTAACAGGAATAATAAGTGTAACCTACATTTTTACCATAAGAGTTGTCGGAAGTTTATGATAATGTTTTATAGTATTTACCTCAAGAAAATGTCATCCATGGAAGAAGGCATTGTTTTCCTGGTTCTAAACCAAAGTATATAAGGAGATATATTGCTGTGAGTAGTATTGATATATTGTTATATTCACACACTAAATACTGGACATTGAAAAACTTATTATTAATCATTGTCTAGAAAACTAAATTTTGTATTTAAGACTTCAAAGAAAAGACGTTATATTTTAAATTATTGTTTCAACGATCGCAATGGTTAATATTTTTAGTACAAGTAAAATACGTCCTCGCAGATAACTAAATAGACAATTGACAAGAAAACGTCACGACCTGCGACAGATTACTGTTGTATAACTACAGATTATACGAACTACGGTTATAAGAATTTAGTGTTGCTGTTTAATAAAATTTAGATTACCCCGACTTAAAAGCAGTTTATTTATTTTAAAAATAAATTGTTTAAAAAGAAACAATATGATGACGCGAAGAACTAATGTTCGTGATCTAGAAGACAAATTGAGCACTGCAATGAAGGAGTTAAAAAGCAAAACAGAACTTAATCGTCAGCTTTTGCAAGAACGTGAAGATAGTGAAGTTGAGATAAAATCCCTTATTGATCGTGTATCCATTTTAAAGAATCAACTCTCAGAACAGCATATAGAACTGATGGATGCAATTGACCAAAGAGATACCTTGCAAAAAACGATTGATCGTATCGATAAGTATTATACCCACTATGACGATCTAGTAATAGAAGTATCTGAACTAAAGCAAAAATTGCTAGAAGCCCAAAATATAATCCGATCGCGGGATGAAGATATTTCTAATATCAAATTTAGAAAAACAATGGACCTATATACTTGCTAATACCAGGCGTAGATCTAATGAAAGATAGGACAAACAACAAATTCAGCAAAAAAATAAAAAAATATATAAAGATTAATTAGTTTATTAGAAAAAAAACAAAACCTATTAAAAAAAATTAAATCCTATCAGAAATGTACTGCGCGCAGGATTGCAAAAATGAAATTAGTTGATGAATTTAGATTACGACACCAAAATGCGGTATTAAATCATGAAAAATGTTTAAATGAAACAAAACTATTAAAAGAACAAATTGCTCATTTGAAATATACTCTACATGATGTTACCAAAAAATACGACTCCGCTAAAAACGAAATATCAGCACATATATTAGCGTTTAACGAATTACTCTCAAATTGTTATGAAAATGAACAAAAATTTAATTCACTTATCGCACACATTAATAATGCCAGTGAAACAACAACCGTTGGTCCAGATTCTTTTGAAGCTATTCAAGAATGTGTATCTTCGCAACAAAATAAAATACAGAATAAAAAAACATCGACTGATAATAATGACATGTTCAACGACAGAAGAGCTTCTCAGGAAAAGCGGTCATCTGATACTATATTATTTACAGACAAAATTGGTGCAGGCATGGGTTTAATGTTGCAAGATTGCTTAAAAACAAATCAAGTAATTAACAATTGTTATCCAGATGCACGTTTTTCACGAATTACTGATAATCTCTTACAGAAAATGTCTTTATATGATGCAACCTATGTTCTTTTTGTTGGTAATAGCAAAAATTTGACAAAAAGAAATGTTACAAAGTTCATAGATGATCTAATTTCTAGTTATAATAACAATTGCAGGAAAGGGAAAGTTATATTGTGTGCATTTCCATATTCAAAAGCTCAATCAATGAAAGAAAATCAATGTATTTATAACTTAAACTTACTTTTATATAATTTGACACGTTATTATAATAATTATATATTATATTTTGACACTAATAATTTTGTAAATAATTTTATTTTAACTCAAGATTCGTTGTATCTTTCTCGTTTTTATAAGCTAAAAGTAACTAAATTGCTTAGTTTTACTATTAATTATAATGCGTTTGACAAAAATCATACTTTGTATGGGCATAACGTTAATAGTAGGAACAATATACAAGTGGTTTGTGATAGTTCTGTTTCTATTGAGCAGACTAATATAAATTCAGTGTCAAATAATTTAAATGATAGTAAGACAACAGGGAATAACGTGGCGATAATGATAACATTAACTTTACTATTTCTAAAAATAAGGATTACATCCATACCTTAACCCTGGTTCACCAAAACATACAGAGTATAATAGGGAAGGATTTAGAAATTGAGCTGTTTTTGAAAACTGAAAATGTTCATGTACTTTGTATAACAGAACATTGGTTAAAAGAACATCAAATACATTTGGCTTTAATGAGCATAAGGTTGCTAGCTCATTTAACAGACAAAAATCAATACATGGAAAATCTCTTATAGTTGTAAAAAAAGAATTAGAATATAAAGAATGGATGGATATAGTGCAACTTTCTGTTGAGCGAACTATTGAAATGGCTTGTGTTGAAACAAATCAGTTTATTGTAATTAGTGTGTACAGACCTCCATCAGCTAATTATGAATTGTTTGAGAAAAAAATGGATGAAGTTTTACATAAAGTTAGCAATAACAAAAAGAATTTAATAGTTTGTGGGGATTTCAATATAAATTTTTTGGAATGTAATAGGATGACCATTAGACTAAAATCATTATAACGTGTCATCATAACGTGTATTGATAACATCTTTACAAATGTTAAACCTATAAATAAGCTTATAATTAACAAATTAGAGTCTGACCACAGTGGACAACTGGCAACTTTTAATTGTATTGCTACGAATGTATTTAAAAGGAAAATTACATACAGGCCTTTCACGAATGATAAACTTTCATGTTACAGAAACAACATAATATCCATGTTGCCCAATATTTCTTTTTGTGATGACCCGAATAATTTCTTTAATTTATTAAACAATTTACTTAAAATTGAAAGTGAAAAAATATTTAAAACAAAGTCATTGTTTATAAATAACAGTCCTAAATTTTGCGATTGGTCCACGTTTGGAATTTACAAAAGCCGCCAGAAGCTTTTCGAACTGTACGAAGAAAAGAAATATAATAATAGTGATAATTTTATTGCATATGTAAAAAAATACTCTAAGATATTTAAGAAAGTTTGTGTGGTAGCAAAGTCAATGTTTATAAGTAATAAAATTAAAAATTGTAAAAACTTTGAAAAAAAAAGACATTGTAAAAACTACATGGCAAATTATAAAAAATGAAACTGACAAATTACAAGTTCATAATCCAAATATACAGTTAAATATAAATGAAACCATTTTGACTTCGAAGTTTTACGTATCAAATGCATTTGAAAATTTTTTTATTAACATTCCAATTTCAACAACTAAGTCCTTAGATTCTTCTTATAATCGTGCAGAAATTTTATTGAAAAATAACATTAATAAATGTAAAATTAATTTCAACTTTATGCCGATTAATCACATAGATATCATTAAAGCATTTAAGTCATTAAAATTGAAAAATACTATTGACTTACATGGTCTCTCTGTTAAATCAGTGGATGCTATCATAGACTGTGTTGCTCCACATTTGGCTTTTATATTTAACAAATGCATAAACGACGGTATTTTTCCCGAGATGATGAAACAGAGTAAAGTCATCCCCCTATTCAAGAATGGTAGCAAATATAACCCTACTAATTTCAAATTTACCAGTTATGAGTAAAATATTCGAAAAAATTATTTTAAATCAACTTATGAAATATTTTTATGACAATAATTTATTAAATTTGCAACAATTTGGTTTTACCAAAGGCCGTTCTACAACTGATGCTGGTGTTAAGTTGATCGATCAGATATATAAGGCTTGGGAGAAGTCTCAAGATGCAGTTGGAGTGTTTTGTGACTTATCAAAGGCCTTTGACTGCGTGAAACACGATATTTTAATAATAAAACTCAATCACTATCGAGTCAAAGGTGCGGCACTAAGTTTACTTAAATCGTATTTACACGAAAGAACTATGAAAGTTGATATCAATGGTCAGTTATCATCTGGTTCGATTGTATCTTTGGGTGTCCCACAAGGTTCGATTCTTGGTCCGTTTTTATTCCTAATCTATATAAATGATCTTCCTCATGTTATAAATGATACCCACGGAATTGTGTTATTCGCTGATGATACCTCGTTATTATTTAATGTAAGACGAAATCAGTCGTGCTACGATGACGTAAATTATTCTATATCTAAGGTAGAAGAATGGTTTACAGTAAATAATTTGCTCTTAAACGAAAACAAAACAAAATGCTTAAGATTCACTCTTCCTAATATCAAACAAATAGATACTAACGTTATTGTTAAAAATTTTAAATTAAACATTGAAGATACTACCACTTTCCTTGGAATTACATTAGATTCAAAACTACAGTGGGATCCACATATTACCAAATTAGCAAGTAGAATTGCTTCTGCGGCTTATGCTGTAAGAAGAATTCGAAAAATATCTGATATTAAGACAGCTAGATTAGTGTATTTTAGCTATTTCCACAGCGTAATGACATATGGCATTTTACTGTGGGGTAATGCTGCAGATGTTCATTCCATTTTTGTTTTACAAAAAAGGGCTATTCGTGCTATTTACGGGCTTGGTCCAAGGGTATCTCTCAAAGAGAAAGAACACAGGCGATTTGGAGTTTGAACATCTTTTGCGTGTCTTTTGGATTGACAAATATTAGATCAACTAGAATAATTTTCTACGTTTTTTAAAAAAATTAAATAAAATATATCGCTAGGAATAATCTTATAAAAAATATTGAGACTTTAATTTGATTAATTTCTATCACCAT